>JAAAKQ030009009.1:0-38195 GCA_010016005.3 Zanna intricata | reverse complement strand
TATATATATATATATTATATATATATATATATATATATATATAATATATATATATGTATTTTAGGTTTTAAATATTTTTAACAAATAGTTTATTAAATAAAACCCAGGTCATTTAAATTAATTTTAGGATGCCGAAACTTTTGTATTAATTGCAGTTTAAATTGTTTTTATCTTGCTTTCTGAGAATTTTTAGTAGGTAGAATATTTCATTTAAAATAATCTTTTCTTCAAACAAACAAACAAAATTAGCATTACTCTTAACAATTTCAACAAAATGTATTTTAAACGATGAAGAGTAGATTTGTAATTAATTGTTAATTGGTATTTTACATCAAACTTTTAAATTTTAGCTTCTTAAAAAACAATAAAAACCAATCATTACGACATAATTAAAAAGTTAAAATTGAGACAAAGTATATAAAAATTAAAATATCTAAAAGAGCATAATTTTAATAGAGTAAAAATATTATTTTCAAACTACCTATACTGCTTTTATTAAGGACTGGATGTGTTCTATAGTTCAAAAGTAAAATTTCACGAGGTAGAAATGTACGTTACAATTCTTTTCACTAATATAATGAAACAAAGATAATAAGATGGAATCGAGACGGCTATCATAATTATATCTGGTAGGATGGCGAAAGTTTAACCGTATTATTAAGGGAAGTTAGATACTTGGAAAAATTAATTTTTTCTGGAAAGTGGTTTAAATTTGCTGCTGGATCTTTTAGGTCAAAGACGTAATAAGAGGAAAGTCTACCGAAATCTAAGACTATTATTCTCAGAAATCTTTATATCTGTAGAATGTGACTCACATATACTTCAGTAATATAAAGACTGCTGAAGATGGAAAAAAAAGGCGACCAAGCGCCTTCTAAATGCGATATTTATGACAAGCTACTGTAAGAATAAAAACACGGGTTACTCTTAATTTTCTTCTTCCTAAGGAGGAAGAAGAAGAAACCTACATTTATATAGAAATGAAAAGCAAGACATGGAGGAAATGGGTTAGAAATTTACTTTTCCGATCACTCTAGTAAACTTCATTGCTAGAAAGATCGGTACGGAAGAAGGAACTACGTTGAACACCATTAAAGGACTTCATGCATGTTATCAACCAAACAGTTGACTTGGGACATTAACCCTCGGTTAAGAGCAAAACAAACAATGTACCCTGAGCTACTACTTTTTACTTGCTATTAAGAACTGAAGTATCTACAGTTATAGGAGTAAAAGAAATTTTCAGACAAGTGAAGACTTTAAGACTGTAAAAGATAAGAACAGACACATATGAAATAAACAGCGTAAAATAGGTAAAGGATTTACAAAACCATTAATGGACAGAATTATAAATATTAGTAATGTAGATAATATGTAATGAAAAGATTAGATACAAAGCGTATTTTTTTTGTCTAGAATAAAATAAAAATTTTAGAGAAAGAATGGCGAATATTTCTTACAAGATGCTAAAATGAGGGAAGACAAAATATAAAAGGAGTAAAGAAAATTCTATATCTACAAGAAATAGCAAAGTAATAGCAAAAATAACCGCTTCATTTTTATTTTACAGATCGTTTGAATCCATTAAAATAATACGGATTCTTTATTGAAGGATAAATAAATAGAGTTAATCTTAAAAAACTGATGTGAGCACGACATGACTTCCTTGTACGTCTATTAAATTTTATACATATATTTAAAAAAAAAAAATGATAATTACATAAAATATTAATTCATTAATAACTTCTGATATTTTTTTCATGATTTTTATATCATTGAATTATTATTTATTGTTACACTAGAAGTTTAATAATTATTAATAGATCAATAAAGTTAATTTAAAAAAAAATTTAACAAAAAAAGGAGATGAAATCTTGTTCGAACCGATGTGCCTTCTTCTTAAGATCCAAGTATTTCGTTAATTAAAATATTGTTTGGCTATAACTCTGGAACCAATGAAAAAAGTGCAACTTTCTTATTTACATTTATTTTTCCTTAAATAAAAATTTTTGATTATCTTTTTAATTACTAAACTATCTACTTAAAAACATTAATCATATATTCGCGTAGAAATTCTGATGAAAACTAATCATAAAGAATGGATAAATTTAATGTAACGTATTAAATTATAACCATGATCGTATAAAAATCGATAAATTTGTGACATAGAGATATAGTTATGTTTGAAAAATAAAATACATCACGTAAATAAGGCAAAATCCTTCTTTCTATAAATATTTAAAAATAATAAATTATCTTTATTAAAGTGCTTTAAATGCTATAAAACTTTTTTCTATTTCATTTTTAATGCTAAATACTCTAAAACTCCTCCCGGTATTTGTTATTGTCACCCTTATATATGGTCACAAATACTAAAGCAATATTTTCTGAGAAAATGAAAAACAAGTTAAATGAATTATTTGCTCTTAATTATCCTCATATTTCTCTTCTGTTAGTATTTATACTATAATTAAAAGAAAACTTCTTTTTAATAATACTCGTTTTGTGTAGTAAGTTTTTTCTTTACTCCAATTTTTAAACTTCAGAAGTGAAAATACGTATTTGAGAATTCTCTATTTTAATTTAAATGAATCATACTTTATTCAGTAGTTCGTATTATATTTTCCTTTATGATAATTATTACACTACTGTACTTCATTTAGTTAAAATAGAAAAATATGTACATTAAATTCACTTAAATTATGACAATAAAAATTGTCAAATTCTAAAATATAAATTTTTCATATTGTAATTAATACAGTAGGTTGGTGGTCATAGTTTTCTTAACACTGTAATACAGATAAAAAAAATTAAATATTTTTTATCTGTATTATAGACAAAATGCTGGTGAATGGTGAATATATATATCCCACGAAGAGGTACGCGCTTTTGATTTAGTATCACTTGCCCATTCCCCGACATATTCTATTGAAATTTTACAGAGCTTTTACGGAAGATTTTTAAAATGTTCTGTGAAAACTTCAACCTTCTGTAATTTATCGAAACAAAATAACGGCTTTCAAATAAAAACATAAATTACAGATAAACCACCTTTATTTTAATATATTACAATTATATTACATAATAGACGGTAAAAATGATAAAAACAGATGAATTACAGAATGAAAACAATTGTTTATAATAATTATTGTTTATAAAACGAAAACAACTGCTAATATTATGTGAATTTTTTTTTTATGAATTAATAAAGAAAATATTTTACTCTAAAAAAAAATACTTTAAACTAAATAACCATCAACAGAAGACACACTGTGAACACGGTTTTTTAAATCATGTGTATGCATTCGTAAAGAAATGGCTTGGATTTCGTACAATTTCTTCCTCAAGAGCCTCTTCAGCTCTTCGTTAGTGTTAAGTTAAGAACCCATAAAGAAACATTTAAAGACGATAAGGTCTAGCCACCTCAGTACCCAAACTTTCACTTCCACAACGAATCCTACGATCCTGAAGATGAGTATTAGAAGCAATCATAAGTATGGGTGTGAAAGATGAGATGCGGCTCAATCTTGATGAAAAATAGCTTTTCCCATTTTTAGAACAGCGAAATGATGCATTATTGTTTGTTTAACAGTTCTAGATATTTGTAGTCACTGAGTTGTCTGATATATTGTAGGATGATACACTTTTAGCAGTAATAGCTGCCCAGATAGTAACTCCTTTTGATTTAATCTGCTTCTGCTCAAGAATATGAGAATTTTCGGTATTGTATTAATTATATGTATTGTATTATCTGCTTATCACACCATTAAGGTAGAAGAGAACATAGGTTCATCAGAGAATACAATTCGTTCAGCCCAGTCTGGATGAACTTCATGGTGTTCGATAATAGGCGATAATATCAACTCTCATAACTGGGTCATTATGAACCAAGTGACTTTTAAAAAATTTACATTATAAAAAAGTACTGCATGAATACGGATAATGACCCATGCACATCACTTACTTTTTTGTTCACCGGTAAATTCTATTTTAACAATTAAATGGTTCACAAAGTGAAGTAAGGGTATGACTACTTATTAACTGTTTTATTTTTCAATTTGAACAGCTGTTTAATTATACATCATGTGGTTTAAATAATTTTGTAATAAAATTATTAAAAAAATTTATTTTGTAATAAATAAAAATATGGTTTATCTGAAATCGATATTTTTTTCTTAAAAGCTGCCATTTGGTTTATATCAATTGTAAGAGGGTGTAACTTTCACAGAAAAATTTTAGAACTTGTAAAGTTTCTGTAAAAAGTCTGTAAAGTTTCAAAAAGAAAAGCGTATACTGATATTGTAAAGTTAATAAAGATATCTTTTTTTATTTTTTGTTTAACCTTGGGAACCACCGTTAAGGTATATCTATTTAAGATATTCCTAAATGTGCTAAATCAAAAGCGTATACAAATATTAAATACCTCTTCATGGGACAAAGTTATTAAAGTCGAATAAAAAACAAAAAAAAAAGTTAAGTGTTGAAAAAGTTATTTAATTTTTTGTTTTGATATTAAAACCAAGCATCGTTATAAATATATACAAATATAATTAGAGCAGATAACAATATGTAAAATATCTGCACATATATCTGATTGGAATTGCTCGTATCGTAAAACTGGTCTCCGATCTTTTCGTACAAATAAATTTTAACTACATTATAAAAATAAAAGTGATATTTTGAAAATTTTAGTTTTGTGTCCGTTTTGACAGTTAAATTATTTTTAATGCCAAAAATAAATTCTTATCTCTTCTAAACTATACTTATATTTTTAATGATTCCAGAACTATTTAGTTGAAACTAAAGAAACAGAAGATAGAAGGATGTTTCATTCAACTCATAGCTAGGTTTTAACTCAAACAACTGCGCGGCACAAAAATTGATTGCACAAAGTAAAATATATTACTAGTACAATTACATTACAAAAATTGACTAGTACAATATATTCTTCCCATCCATATGCGTGAGGATCATATATGATGCTTCTTGATATGTTACGAACGAAATATCACAATGATCTATAAATACTTTAAGTTTCACAAAAATTTCCTACATCTCTTTATTGGTTTAAAATCAAAACTTTTCAATTATACGCTACTCTGTTTTTAAAAAACCTTTTAGAGGTGGTTAAAAAGAAAATAATGTAGAAAAAGAAAATAGTGTAGTAAGCAATTCATTACTACATTAATCAAAATTTGTGTTAATTAAAATTAAGCCTAAATATTTTTTTTTGTAAGACAACACATGAATGCTTAATGTTTTAAATTTACTTTGGGTCATATCACAGAATTTTATTGTTCTCTCTGCATTTCTCGGCATTTTTATTTTATTTTAATTTAAATATACTTAAATAAAAATATATTAAAATTAGTAAGCTGTCTCTTTCTTCTTCATATACAATTTAAAATTTCTTCCATGAAATTTTTTATGTAAAACCATGTAGCTTATGAGCTACATGATTTTACATCAAAATTTAAGCTTATATAAGCTATAGTTTTAGCTGATATAAACTACAATCAACAAATATTATTCCCGAATGTATCATAGTTTATTTCATTAATATTTTTATGTAAATGTAAATCATTCATTAACAATTTAATTTTGGCCGCGCTAAATAAAACTAATATAAATGAAAACATACCTATTATTCTATCTACCGATAAAGTAGCGAAACTAAGCAATTATATTTGTGATGTAAACATTTCTATATGCAAAGCTAACCTCTTAATAAAACTCGTAAAGGTTACTTTCAAAATAATTATGTAAAACATTTGCTATTACAGGTTTTCTATTTGCAAAACAGGTATTTTCTATTAATTTAATAATTTTGGATCCTTCTATAGAAATTAAAAGGTATTTTAACAAAAAACAATGTTTAAATAAACAAAAAAAAAGAAAAGAAAAATAAACGCAAAAAAAAACTATTTCGTGTCTTGTTTAAGTATGCCATTTATAAATTTACTGAGAAATAGTCACGTTTATCTAAATTACCAATTAAAAGCACTTGTTAAACACTAACCCATTTTTAATTTTTTGAGCAAATTACTAATTCCAGAGCAGGCGATTTTATTTTGGAAAAAATAATTGAAAACAAATATTCATTTTGGAAATCATCTGGATTACTATTGACAAAAAATTTTGCCACAAGTTAAGACACATAAAATAATAAATCTATATCACCTAATTTTCACTAAAAAATTCTGGGATAATGTTCAAATAATCTTTTTTTAAAATTTTAAAATAATTTTGCTTACTGAATTACTCATAGAACAAATGTTCAATTACATTTTATTTTGAATTAATTCATGCTTATTTAAATAAGTAACTGTAATTCTAGTAATTCTGTAACTGTAATTCTAAGTAACTGTAATTCTGTAATTCTTCTAGTAACTGTAATTTTTGGTGGTGTAAAGAAGCTGAATGCTTTTTTATATGGAAATTGGATGCGATGTTCGTTAAATCTCTTTATATTTCCCTAAATATACAAGATATTAAATTTTAAATAAAATATCTTTTTGATTGAAATTTGGTGATTCAGATTATTGAACTAATCTTCTATAATATCTTTTATATAAAACAATACGTTTGGTAAAGCGGTAGAACGAAAAAATAATTAATTAATATTATTTCTTCTTCTATTCTGTATTTGGCCCAACCAGAGTATTTACACCATCAATTTGTGTGTGCTGCTGATGTCAGTTGTAAAAACATTCGGGATGGTACTTTAATACTGTTAATTCCCGATAATGAAGCAGTTTCATTTAACAGATTGTATTCTACATATTTTTTGTAGAATTAGTTATCGAATGACATAAAGGATATTAACAAAATACAGCATCCTACATCAATTAAAGATTTTCTATTCACAAATTTGAAAGAGCATGGATTACTTCGATAGAATTAAATGATAATTAATAACTGTTAAGGTTATGCTGCCGAGTGTCTGGCAACATGTTAAATTTCTTGACTTTGGTATGCAAATTACGGATCGTTTTGTTCTTAAAACTTTTTTTATATCTGTCTATATAATAATAACATTTGCTGCTTAGGTAAGTTAATAATTATAATCGTTATTTATTTATTCCATTAATCTCCGAAATTAATTAATAGTATCTTTCCTTTTATATGAAAAATTCTTAGTTCAAAAATCAGTCAGGCTTGACATTTTTAATATTCTACAATATTCCCTTCTCATGATAAAAATACAATAGGGTGACTACAATTGAATGTCAGCCTGCTGTAGTCTATAAACATAATAAATAATTTTTATACAGAGATTGCAATTTATTTCCGAAACAATTCTTTAAAAATATATTATAATTATTTAAAAAAAATATTTTAAATAAATTGGAGGTCTAATGGTCAAACTTCAAGCTATGATTTTACGCTTAATGTTATGTAACAATTTATAAGTGAACACAATATATATATTAATTTTTTCAACGCCTTTATTTTCAGATTAAATAAGCGTAAAATTATTTATTAAATGTGAAAATTATATTCAGTGTTAAAAAAATAAGGAAAAAGTAATAATGGAAAAAGGGTGAAAACAATTTTATTTTCTGTTGTGCTCTTAAAATTGAGAGAAAAATATAACTGGTTAAAACATCCTAAAATATATTTTTAAAACAATTAATGTTGATTATAAAATTCATGGTAGATGATTTTCCTTTGAAAAAAAGGTTTTACAACCATTGATTTTGCAACATTAATTTGTAGTTTTATTTTGCGCCTCGTGTAAAGGTCATCAAATGTAACAGTCCGTTTATTCATCTCCTCGCAAAGACAAATATCATTTAATTTCATGAACATTTTAGGATAAATTTTTTTTTTTAGTGTAATTCTTATTTGAAAAAATGCGAAAAATCTGGGGGGTGTAAAACGAAAAAGTTATACATTTTTTACTAATAATATTTAATTATGTAAAAAAGTTCCAGTATCATGTAACTCAATAACCCAAATTTAGTAACATATTATAAAGTAACATAATTTTTCAAAATTGTAGTTAAGAGGAAAAATTCACTTTTGTTAACATTTTAATGTTAATGTATTCGGACTTCAACAATTTTACTGCACTTTCTTCCATATTCAATAAATTAAATTAAATTATGTGACTCTACAATTGTAATAAGAATAAACAAAAAATGTAATTTATAAATTGTTTTAGCAATCTGGTTATTGTCAAAATCAATATATTCTGCTATTTTCAGTTATTTTCAGGTGAAAATCATGCAAACGTTTGAGAGTGGGAAGAAACGAAAAAGTACAAAATTTTCTGCTGAACTTTAGAAGTTTTAATAATTATAAAACCAATTATCAACTTAAAATTTCTTGAATTAAAATTTAAACGATAATTAATTCAAAATTAGAAAATAAAAAAAGAACTGAACTTTATGGTTTACAAAAATGTTCCTTTTTTTTAATTTTTAATTCATTAAATTAATAATAATTTCATGTTTATTAAAATATTCATTTCAATTAAATTAATTATGTTTTCAATGGTGAAAATACTCATTAGATTTTACCTTATTGACATGATGTAAAATACTTTCTAAATTTTTTTTCCAAATTGAATAAGAGTTATTTAAAACATTAAAAAAAACTTCTATGATGAGCACTAAAAAATATTTATTTAAAAAAAAAATAAATTATACATTCCTAATGATTCTCAACTTTCGTAAAGACAAACAAAATTTAAAAAAAAGTATCTATTGTATACACAGTTTAATTCTTATTTTAAATAAATTGCAGCAGAACAAAAATATTAAAACACTTATGAATGTATTCCGTGCTAGATAAAACTGAAATAAAACTCAAAACAGGTAAAAAAATATTTTTCATATTATTAATCTCTTCTTTGAATTCTGTAATCCTTTATAAATCATTAATTTACCAAAGAAGTATATTTGTAATTTAATCTGCTACTACATCTCAAAAACATTTTTATGTCTACTGCCACTTTAAAAAAATTTCATACAGTTATAAGTTATTCTTTGCTATTATTTTCATATTGTAAAAATACAAAATAAAATTAAAAATTTTTAAACACTGACGACGAAAAGCCTTTATATTGTAAAAAAATTAAATAACTGATTTTTTACCTTATAATCTTCTGTAACATTATAATACAATGCCTATTATTAAACAATTATAAATATAAAAGTAAATCAATTATTTGTACCTACTTACAACAATAAAATTTAAGATTTTGATTAACCGTCGCGTGTGACTCGTAGACTATAAATAAACTTTATTTATCATCAGTCACGATTATGAAGCTTGACTACTGCGTAAAGTACAATCTGGCCGAGTTTGTAGTTATTATCATGGTCAAGATTATCTATGCAGTTTACGAGTCATAACGGTTAATGAAAATTATACATTTTATTGTTGTAGGCAAGTACAATTAATAGACTATATTTTATATTTATAATTTTTTAGTATTAGGAACTGTAATTTGTTTTTTCCATCTGTAGATTCTCCCCCCCCCCCCGAAACCGGACTAGGAATTGTGTTACAATATTACAATGTCACAGAGAATTAAAAGTACAATTATTTCATGTTTTTTTTTGTGGATTTAAAAAAAAATTGTATTTTATGTTTCATTTAATACTTTCTAATGATTAGGAGGACTGTACCTAATAGTGAGACGTTTATAGGCTGATGATGATGGTAAAAGTTTAGTATATTTTACCAGGGCAAATTATTTAATAACAAAGACAATAATACAGCCTTACTGGAATTAGAAAGACCTAGAAGTATTCAAAAGTTGTTTTGAAAAAACATATTTAATGTAACGCCACCTGTTCAGTAGTTTTTGAGGAAAATGAAAACATAAATAACCTCTCACTCAAACGTATATACCGTTTCCGTACCATCGTGGGTGAAAATAATAATTTATTGATTTTAAGTGAAAATCGATCGCATGCAAGTCTTGGATAAAGTTAAAAAACTTTTATCATATTTCATATTGTTATATACATTCTCTGTTAAAACATTATCTTCTTGAAAAAATTATGAATGTCTTTTTTAGAAACATATACAAGATGAATACATCTAAAATGGAAATTTATATTTTAGCCTTTCCCAGAAGTTTAAAAATTATTATATAGGCTTCCAGGACGTAAAATAATATTTTCAGAATATAAACATAGATATATTATTTTATTTGGATGTTCGATTACTAATCTGGCTTTATTGTTATGCAAATGGATGGTTCACGTAGTGTTATTGGCGCCCTATAAACTCATTCTACTAGGAAAAATGGTGACAAAAATTCACATAAACATGGGTCCGGAAACGCTCTGTTAGCAAGTTAGGACTAGTGAAAGATTTCTGGGTAAATAGTCATATATGGCATAAAACAGAAAAAATGTTTCTTTGAAAGCATGTTTATTACTTCGTTATACGAAGTAATGGAAATATAGTAATCGCGAAAATTTTTGGTTTTCAGATTTCACAGGAAATATCCATTTTGATCACCCCTGAGTCCATTTTGATTAGTTTCAGCGCGACGTCTCTATTTAAGTACAAATAACTATAACTCAAAAACGATTAACCATATAATGTTGAAATTTTGGATTTAGGACGTTGTAACATCTAGTTGTGCGCCTACCCTTAATTGCAAGCGACTGAAAAAAAATTGTCTAAAAGCTCAAAATACAAAACAATTTGGATTTTGCTTATTTCTTAAATGCAGTAACAAACCCTCAATTAGAGCTTTTCAACGGTATACGATAAGTGATACTTATTTTCATTGGTTCCAGAGTTGTAGACAAATAAAGTTTTAAAACATTTGATCTTACAGAGGAGGGCACATTGGATCGAATCAGGCTTCAACTCCTTTTTTTTTAACAGATTTTTTTTAATGTATTGTTTTAACTCTTACTTTAATTTAAATATATTAATTTATTGATAATTATTAATCCGTGATTGTAAAAAACGTATTTCAATAAAAAAAATAATAAATAAATAAATTAGTAGTTATTAATGAAATAAAATTTTAAGTAAATTTAAAAATGTATATTATAATTTAATAGACAATATTATTTATGTGTATATGTAATAAATTTGGTGAAATGTCTGATTATTTCATATTAATTGAAAATTATAATTTATAATCGTATTATTTTTGGATCTCCTAGTTTAATTTTATTCAATTATCTGGAATTTCTGTTTAATTTTATCTTCATTAAAGTTAACTACCGAGTGACAGAAAATTAATTCCTCACAAAAATAACATATACACTGAGGCATGCATGCCCAAATCTTTAATAAATTGCAAAAAAAGGTTATTTTTTAGTTCATTACTCCTCTGTTAATGTCGGACAATATTCTTCCTAAGTTGGAGTTGATCATCATTTCATTTATTCAATTTTTGGTTTATTTCACTATTTATTTCAATATAATTCTTCTGATCTTAATTCGTGTACACGTTCTCTAGTTTTCACATTTTCTCTCTCTTCCTATTAATTATCCTTTCTTTACCTTTTTATTACTTTTTTGGTTTTAACATTTTCTTGCTCTTTATATTTATCATATTCTTTTAACTTTTTTTCTTTATTATTTCTTTCTTTGTAACATTGTTCCTGTTTAGTTTTGTTTGGTTTGCAACATTTTCTTCTTTTTTATTCTTTCTTTAGTTTTAACATGTCTTCTCTTTATATTTATCATCTTCTCTTAATTTTTTATTCTTCCCTTGTTCGTAACACTTTTTCCTCTTGATATTCATCTTCTTGTCAATTTCTAATTCCAGATTCTTAATCCAGTAACCTAAAAATACTCAATGTATATTAATTAAGAGTATAGAAAGTCTTTTTAACTGTAAAAATAATAATATTATTACTTCCATAATTTAATCTGATATAATCTTATAATTCTGCTTTAATCATATTTTATAGTAAAAATATTAAAAATTTAAGTAAAATACTAAAAATATAATTAAGATTTAGTTAAACAAACCAAGATAGAATGAAAACAAACAATGAGCTAGTAAATACTGTAAATAGATTTTTTTATTTATCTTCAATTTAAGTGAGTTCTAGGAAAAACTTCCCTAGTTAACTACATAGACTGTACTGAAAAATACAGTTACACTTACTGTACATTTACGCAAATGTGTCATCCCGACTGAAACTCATTTATCATCATGATAACACTTCCTTGCCTCCCAATCTTTTTTAAAATTACGTCAAAATGAAATTATCCAAGGACAGACTCATTCACTCCCTTACACATCACTGAGTCGTTAAGAGATCTCATTAATTTAGAATATATTATAAAAAAATATTACATACAAATATACATCACTTCTGAGCACAAATATTGTTTAATTTTTTTTAGCTAAGAATAAATTTTCTTTGTATAATTCAAAAAACTTGAAAAAATTTATTGCACCGTCTTTTCAAAAAAGTACCAACATTTGATCTCAATCTAAAGGGGTTTGATAAAAAAAAAAAAATTTGCATTTCCTTGAATGATGTTGGTAGAAAAAATTTTGTTATATTCAGACTACTTTACGGTTTATTTGAAAGCTAATTTCGAAATTTTTTCTCACATCATGGGGTGCCGTTATAGAATTTATATATAGGGCCAATATTTTCTTGTGGCCTTTGTTAAGAAAATTTTCTGTAATTTTAATAGAAGTTTCATAAGTTTCTTAATGAAAAATTGTTCTTTAATGTATATATTTTTAATATATACTTAATATATATTTTTAATTATTGTATAATATATATATTTTTAAATAGAATATATTTTTTTAAAAAAATTAGAAATTTTATAAGTTTGTAAGTTAACAATTACTTATTATCTTTAAAAATCCATTATTTTTTTAAATTTCATTTGTGAAAAATTTGAAGTATATATTTTTCTTTTAAGAGTTTCTTGATATTTTTTTTTATTTTTTGAAGTCCTACTTAGAATATATAATAAAAATAATTATTTGATTAACGTAATAATATTAGTGTTAAATTCTTACCCTGATAACCTCCTAATTATTTCCTTTGGTTTCTAATCTGCTGGGATGGAAATTAACATGATTTCAGTTAATATGTAATCTTCTCATTGTGTTTTAGATTAATACTATCTTACTAACCAAAACAGGTTTTTTTTCATTTACAAAAATTTGCCAATATATTTTTATAGTATTTCTTCCAACATTTAAAAAAATAAGAAATTCAAAATTATACATTCTCACAAACCGTTTTAATAAAAAAAAAAAATTCAAAATCTTTTTAATTTGATAAAAATTAAATGGCTCAAATAAAGTTACTGAGTCTTCGTAGGTAAATTTTTATTAAGTAACAAATATTATTATGTACACTCACGGAAATTTAACTAAATTTAGATCAAAAGTCTTAAGAGATGTTTAATAAATCGCCTAATAAAAGAATCCTTCCAATGAGATCAAATATTCCTGTTAACTGGTTAACGTAAAAACGATTCGATGCGAAGTATTTATCTTGAACTCCCATAAGAAACCAAAAATTAATGTGGATTTAATTTCAAATGTAAAGAGAAGCATTTGACATAATGAATTATAAGTTATTATATTATAGGTAATTCCAAGAAAAGGACATATGTATGTATACATAGAAACAGAGAGAGCCGAGTGAATGGCAGAGAGAGTGCTAGAAGAGAGGTAGGATATCTTCTTTCTTAGACTTGCTTATATTACAGTATAAAAGGGTAATAACCACAACATACTTTGTTACGGAAATAATATACAAACAATTAGGTGAAACGTTTTTTCTATATTGTTAATTATTCCTTCAATTATACCTTAGTATATTTTTAGGTATAATGTAACGTAAATATGAGAAGGCTGAAATTAAATTTTTTATAAAATAAATATATTTTACTAGGAGTGCTTTCCACTAATTTCAGTAACAGATTAAAATGTATATAATTATTAAAAAAAAATCAGTTACAAAATTTTACGTCCAAGTATTTTACGTCAAAAAATTTACACACATATTTATATATTATTTAATCCTGATGAATATTTAAATAGCTATTATTAAAGTTATGAAAAAAAATTTTCTAAAGAATTAAAGTATAAACTTTTATTGTGTCACTTCTAAACAGAAAACTAAGCTTTTAAAACAGATATTTTTAATTATAACTTTAAAATAAATATATTTATAAATGTATTTTTTTCTTATTCACTAGTTACATTATAAATCCTACAAATTAAAAATCCTATGAAACAAAATTACAACAATTATTGTAATAATTACATTCTATTAAATGTTATTCATTAGATATTTATTAGATTTATTAGATCTATCAGCTTCAAGTATGATGTCGTAGCCCTTTTTCTTTTTTTTTTGCTCTAAAAGCTTATTCTGTGGTAAAAAAATCCATACGATAGTTTTATATGGGACTGTTTATACAAATGTACAAATATTACGGAATAATAAAAACGACAAATTTTTTCAATAATAAAATTGCTACCTAGTTTCAAAGTTTATAATATAAAATATATCTTCTGAATAAAGAGAAAAATTTTTAAAGTTTTTTCTTTATAGTAATAATGAGCTATAATAAATTTTAAATTTATAGAGGTTATATTTATTTATTAAAAATCAAAATGATTTTAATTAGATAATATGTGAACGAAAAAAAGTTATTTATTCGTGGTGAAATAAAAAAATAAAAAGAGAAAGTATTTTTTTTAGTTTTTAAAACTAAACGTTGAACGTTTTCTAGGTCACCCTGATAATATTAAACACTGTTTAAAGAAGTTTTGATAGACAGTTTGCTAATCGAGTAAAAAAAAACAAGTATATAAAATCTGAAAGACGGAATTTAGAAGAACTTAATATAGAAGATTTTAACTGTGTTTACGGTTTCCTTGATACTTACCGCGTTATCACATTTATTGTACAATTCTTCAATACAAATTCTATAAATTTTTTCTAAGGAAAAGAAAAATTATTTAATTGGACATTTTATACAATGTTATTTTATTGTTTTACAATTGGTATATACTATTAGTATATAATACATGTATGTAAGTGTTGTTTTACAAGTTGTAATTGTTAACAGTACTATAAAATGACTATTTATTTACGTTACAATTTAAATTAATATTTACTTTCATAAATTTATTTATTTGCATTTTATTAAGTTTATCTACTAACAGGTATAAAGATCATTTTATATATTTTTTATTTAATATTTCTCCTGAATATTATTTTATTGTATGTTTTATAATTAAATAAATATATATTTATAATTGTTTCAAAGCTTACAGTCAGTTACATTTACTTTTTTATATCTATTGCCACTGTAAACAATTTTTACATACCGTTATAAGTTATTCTTTGTTATTATTTTCATATTGTAAAAATACAAAATAAAATTAAAAATTTTTTAACACTGACGACGAAAAGCCTTTATATTGTAAAATAATTAAATAACAGATTTTTTATCTTATAATCCTCAGTAACATTATAATACAATTCCTATTATTAAACAATTATACATACAAAAGTAAATCTATTAATTGTACCTACTTACAACAATAAAAATTAAGATATTGATTAACCGTCGTGCGTGGCTCGTAGACTATAAATAAACTTTAGTTATCATCATAGTCAGACATATGAAACTTGACTACTGCATAAAGTACAATCTGGCCGAGTTTGTAGTGATTATCATGGTTAAGATTATCTATGCAGTTTACGGGTCATGACGGTTGATAAAAATCTTAAATTTTATTGTTGTAGGCAAGTACAATTAATAGACTAAATTTTATATTTATAATTTTTTAGTATTAGGAACTGTAATTTATTTTTTTACATCTGTAAATTCCCTGCCCTCCGCAGCCGTAAGCACATATAATTAGTAGTTATGAATGACACTCAACGCCACCAGAAAAATAGGAAGAAAAATAAGATATAAAAATAAAAGTATAATAAAAAATCCCGATGAATGAATGTTACAAATTTGAAATTAAGAATCTACTAGATAATATATAAGATTCCTATCTGAGGTTTCTATAGACATTTTTCTTAAAACTCTATGGCAACACTTAGGTCTAGAACGTGCAGTCCGTTAAACCTTCAAATATTATTCCCAGTGTTCAGTAGGTTCAATGGCAGGTAATTTGTGTGGTAGTGAAGCCGAAGTTCGTACTTTGAACTGAAACATTGTATTTCCTCCCGTACGGAAAGTAATACTTAAATATCCTGGATCCCATTATCTCTCCCATTATAGGGTACCTCTATTACAAAATAAAAAATCCCGATGACTTCCCGACAACTCTTAAGCTTATTCTGAAACCGCTTTAAATGTCAACATTGCTTCTTCTCTCTTTGCTCCATGGCACGATACCATAAATCCAGATAGTTTTTAAAATTGTTGAGTATAACGGAAACTTATTAGCTAAAGCAAACAGAGAATCTGTGCAAAAAGCAGCATTTTTAACGTTTTCAAAGTCTACCTTTCAATAAACCTAGAAACCTCAAACTTTCAGGATAGTGTAGGACCTTTACTTAATTTAAAAGTCGACAAGGATCTACGCTTTCTAGACGACTTTGAAAAGGAACTACCGATTGTCGACCCATTTTCATCGATGAGCAAAGTCAAAGATTTAGGCATACCTAAACCTTTTAGTAGCCATACCTAAAACTATTACCGAAGGTATAAATAGATTAACCAAATATCTGTTTAACATTGAGAAAAATAAAATATCTACCGATAATAAAGAGTAAATATATAAAATATTTCACTATAACTCGTGAAATCGAATAATTCCCGTTCTCTAGAATAACACACTGAGCCAAAAAACAGGTAAAACTTTTAATAACAAAATGAAAACAAACCTTTTAACTTAAAACAACTATCTTTTAATTGATATACGAGTATATGCAGATTATGATATTTATGTATGTATATGCTGTAGTTTTTTTTTATAGAAATCATTTTTGAGTTTTACATTTTTATTTTACATTTTGCTGAGGATCAGCAAAGCTCATTATTTCTATCAAATGACAATTTTTCCATAATAGTTATGAATAAATTAAAAAAATCATGTTTCTATTCTTACCTTTCTTAATAATTCTTCTACAAATAACCTACCATTTACCTCTTTAAAACTGTTTCTGAAGTGGTTTGTACCATTACTTTCTTAATTTTTCGAAATTTATTTTAATTATTTATGTTATAATTTTTATCACTTCTCTGAATTCATTTTTTTTGCTGTTCTTGTTTAATGGATTAAGTGACCTTATTTTCATACGAAGTATGATTCCATTTAATGACCTAGATTGTAGAAATTATGTAATAAAATAAGATTTTATTTATAAAACAAAAATTAAAAATTTCACTTAGCAGCGTAATGAAATTCTAAAATAAGTTAAAAATATGTTAAAAGTACGTTGAGACCAGGGTCTGGAAATGCAATGTTGCTGTTCTAGGAGCTCCTGCTAGTTCGCATTCTAATAGTGGGTTTTTCTGGCAATTGTGTTTTCTAGTATTTATAAACTTACAACCACTAAAGAATACAGATATTCATTGGTGCTGAGTTCCAATGTATCCATGACCTAGTATTCACACCCGAATAAAAGTAACAGCCTTTATTAGAATTCAAACCTTAACTTCAAAATCGGCTGAATTACGATGCTGAGTTCCCCACTAGATTAAACCGGTGGGTTAATTGCAGTAATACTAATGAACTGTAATTTAGCGCAGCTATAGTGTATACTAATGAATTGTAACTTAACGCAGCCCTAAACGTTATCTCAACATGTAACTATTAAATTTATATTTATTATTGCACAATAAATTTTATTACTAGACTTTCGATGAGATATTTATGATAAATAATGGATGTTGATAAATGATCCATTAGTACGATGCCGACATTTGTTTGCAGCTTTGTGTCTCAAATTGACAGCTATTCATTAAAAATTAAATTAATGAATGTGTAACAGCTGTCGAAAAAATATACTGTAATTCCATCTGAAATCGAATAATTAAATTAATTACAGCATCGCTAATAATAGGATTCAGATTGGGGATAACTTATCTACTTTAGAATGTAGATTATAGTTAATAATCGATTATTTTCTTATAACCTAAATTCGTGTCGATATATATCTTGTACAAGTTAATCTTGTTCAATTTTTTTTTAAGCATTCCTATAGGAACTGGAACCACCGTTAGTTATGTCATCACCCGCTGCGAAGTGCCGTAGCAGCAGATAAAACTACTTCCCACAAGTTTGTGACCTGTAACAGGAAAAACCCCATCGGAGTCTCCCCTGGATCACCGGGATAAACCGACTCTCCACTTGTGGTGTGCCGGGATATCCCTCTCCAAAGAGCTGCCCATCCATTCCTGCCCTACTTCTTACCTATAGAGAATAATGGACGTATCGCGCACGCACTAGCTTCCCCCCCCCCCTGTGCGCGATCATCACAAACCTCGAGGGGTCCCCATGCGTCCTTACCCCGATTCAGAACACTCTTGCGTGTGCCCCGGACCAAGGCATCCTCAGCAATTGAGCTGCCTCCCTTGTCCTACATGTCGCCACGATTCGCCCGGCGTCGACATCATTTTTGACTCCCTGTATCCGAGAATACACATAAATTTTTTATTAATTAATTTTTTTTTTGTAACGTAAATCTAAACTTCCGCCTGCTAACACCCTCAAGAATTGAATTTATTTATTTTTTTGTGTTTTATAATTTTTTTTTCTAACAATAACTTTCCGCCTGTCAAGTTTAACTGCACCCGCAAGTTATGTCACCCACAAACACTTGTCATAAGTCTAAGAGAATCCCCCCTTTCTCTCTGTTCGCCAGCAACGAGTCCGTCATCAGTAGAATAGGTGCAACACAAATATATATGGTGAAATAAACAAGTAGTTTTCTTCTTAATCTTATTCAATTGCCACCAAGACACTTACCATGAATTCAACAGAAATATTCTTGCGGCAAAATTATTTTACCATGTTTAATGTTTTAATTCATTCTAGAAATGGTATCTCTAATACTTCAAAGTTACATTAACTTTATTGTTTGCTAAAGAGTACTGCATTTGTCATGGTAAAAAATTTACCCATTGCACGAGAGTTATTTAGTGGCAATTAATTTATTTAAAAAAAAAGATACAGCGACCACCTTCTTATAGCAATTATCCAGGAAGAGAACAAACTTCAGATTAATTTAATCCAAAACATGTCTATATCTAGTCATTTCATTTAAATAAAGTGATCTCCTCATCCATAAATTCGTTAAAACAATGAATTTACCAACTGATGTATTTGAATTTATTGTAAAAAACTTTCTAGCTTCCAAGCTAGATGCTATAATATCTAGTTGTGAAAGAAAAGACTTCCTCATACAACTTCCTAATTTTCAAAAATTATTCGAATTTCTTTAAAACAGAATACAATTATTAAATACGTACCTATTAAATTCGATTTCAAACCTACATATAAGTTATCACCCAACAAAACATAAATTTAATGTTATAACAAAAGGTAATCACGTGAATATACAACAATGTATAAATAGGTCTCATAAAAACAAATTAGTTATCATATCAAACCAATTGTCTGTCTGTGTTGAGCATAACTCAAATCATTTTATATATATGAATGTGAAAAATGCTAAATTAATTGTCAATGGGATGACATCTTACCCGATGATCTAAATGGAAAGATTTATACATTCAGTTAAGTTCCCTAATAAGACTGGAATAATTTGCTTGTTTTGTACTAACTCGTTTGACTATTTCAGTAGTTATATTCTTAAATCAATGAAATTTATTTCTACTTCAATTCCATGATCGCACTTCATTTGATTCATAGTGAATCTTTAAGATGAAAGTATTTATTGATGCAAGAGTTTCAGAAATAAAATTATTTAATTCTATTTCCAAACGGCATCATATTAATTCATCTGACTATCCTGCTGATTGTTTTAGGTTTTTTATCTTAAAAGCTTCAAAAATTTAAGGTGGCATAGTCCTCTTTGGTTATTATTACATTCAATACTTTGAGCCAATAACAGTTTTTTCTGCTTTCAATAACAATGTTTTCGGCTTTCATTGTTATATTGAAGCGCTTTATTTCGATAGAGATATAGCAAAATAATTGTTTTCCGATAACTGAAAAAATTTTAAGGTTATTTACTTACTTCTTTTACACTGGTCTTACCCAGTGAATATGAGTATTCACTCATATTCTTTACCTTACGTATGATCTGAGAGGTCAACAAGCATTAACAAGCGGTCACTTTCTTATTGGATTTGATCAGGAATTTGATATCCCTGATCTCGGTGAAATTTCTAATAATCGTTTAGGCTGTTGGCAACTAACACAAAAATTTACATAATCTATTCGGAATAAATGGTCGGGAGACTATTTGTATCAATTACATTAAGGTAACAAGCGGAAAACTCATAAGAGACTGTGAAGGAGACTTAATATTTACATCCGACAAAAATATTCTTTCTTTACAGTGGAAACATGATTTAATAGTAAAAAAATTTACAGGATCAGACAATTCAGTACATGCTGTGGATGTCAAAATTTCAGTCAAAATACTTCAATGCACAAACTACATTTGTTACCATTATAAGGCATTTAATAATTGCTCAGTAAAAGTTTATTTTTTTTGTTATTATATATTTTTTTTATTCAAACTACCTGTTTAACATAAAAGATATTGCAGAAATTCAGTTATACAAGCGGTTTACTTACATAAAAATTCGATTAAACAATGTATATAATCGAATTTTGCGATTTAGTTATTCACAAAATCTATCTATTAAACATATATAAACGTGTTTTGCAATCTGTACTAGCTGTTCGTCTTTGTAAGAATTATTTTTAAACATTGTATATAACGAGTTTTGGTATCTGTGGGAAAGTTGATAAACAAAGAACACTTCAAAGACCCCCAGTAATTCTAGTAGTGTTTTTAGAATATAAGTAAAAATATATAGAAACAACTGTTGTCGTTTTAGCCAATTCCAATGGTAAATGTACATTTATATAAAAATATTTTTAAACGACTTACCTTTAACTGATTTCGTGATATAACCTAGTGTACTACTCTTAGATAAGTTGGGTAAGATAAAAATGTACGTCAAGAAAAATAAAAAGAGAGAAAGAGCGCATGAATCTTAAAACTACTAAACAGATATCTCTCTACCAACAAAATTTAAGAGGCGAAAAGAACGTTTAATATTATTATGATAGAAACTTACCACAAAAAGGCTTTTAATAAATTCATAACTCTACAGATTGTTTTTAGATATCTCTTATTCCCTTTTATGTGTCCTTTATCCTTATTCAATAATCAACTTCCTGCAAAATTATTTATAAATAGATAATCATTCAATTTCTACTAATCACATTGTTTTAACTCTCGTTTCTAATAAGTACTTTTTTGAGCGAATGATCATTGGACTTAAAATGTGGCTAAACGTCTCCATTATTCAAACTTTAGTCGTTTTTTTTTCTCTACACATCCTAAATAACAAGCATCTTTTCAAATAAATTTTAATGGGCTATTTTATTTTCAATATTTTTGAAGATAAAACTTTTCAAGAAGTGCAATGTAGAGATGACTTAGGTCAGTGGTCGGCAAACTGCGGCTCGCGAGCCGCATGTGGCTCTTTGACTCCTTGGCTGCGGCTCTTCCACGAAATGTTTAGTGAGGGCACGGAATTATTATTTTTTAACTTGCCTTGTAAGAGACGAGGGAACATTTTTGAAACGCAAGCCTACAGAAAAGAGGTACATTTTTAGAAAGCAACAGTAGTACGGATAGTCGCTCGCAAACATGTACTGCGCGCCGAAATATATTTAACTATGTGTGGTTAAAATACTTTTCGGCTCTTTTAAAAAATCGGTTAAAAAAATGGCTCTTTGAATAAACTTCAATTTTGTGTTGTATATATTTGGGTCTTTTAGATGACGAGTTTGCCGACCACTGACTTAGATAATGGTAACATTGATTTAAAAAAATAAATGCTACGTGATTTATTTTCAAGTAATTTACAATTGCTATACTGAGGACAAAATGGAATTTTACTTCATAATTTCTTTGTTTTACTCTTTTCTATCGTTTTGAATAATTTCAAAATATTTAAAATCGCTTTACGAGAATAACTATTTGAGGTGTTTAGAAAATATTGTTTTTGTCAATGAATATTTATTAATTCTACATTTGTTTACTTACTGATAATGATTGTGTCGGTAAATTATCTTTGTATTTTGTGAACTTCAATTAATATCATCATCATGATGAAGCTAATTTTAAGTTTAAAACTGCCTAAAATTATACTGTTTTAAATCTCTTGTTTTATCTTCATGACACTGAATATTAGTAAAAATTGAATAAAGGACACTTAATTTTTATTATTCATGAAAATATTCTTTCTCCATGGTATTTTATATTATGGGGTATTAAAAAAAATTTGTTTTTAATCCGCTTGTAGGCAATAGATATTAATAACAGTTATTTTTTGATGAGAAATAGATGAGTGAATTATTGTTTAGAAAAAAATAATAATCTGATGTGTACACCATATGACTTCCTTTTACGCCTATTAAATTACATATACCCATTTTTACAATGAAAAGTAGGAATACATAAAATTTTATTTCAATAATAGCTTCTAAAATGATTTCATTTTAAAATTATACTTATTTTATAATGGTTTTTTACTGCAGTTAAGAAAAAGTCCAAAGTACAATTTTTTTTGGATTTTGGGGTTTTGGACACTTTTAATTGAGTGAAATACAATCAAGAGAAGTGCAGAACTAGATGTAACAACGACCTAAATCCAAAATTACATCATTCTACGGCTAATCATTTTCGAGTTATGCGAGATACGTACATACGTACAGACGTCACGTCGTAACTAGTCGAAATGGATTCAGAGTTGATCAAAATGGATATTTCCGTTGAAATCTGAAAACCAAAAATTATCAGATTTCGCGATTTTTTGCGATTACAAAAGTTCCTGGTACTTCGTGCAAGGTTGATTACAACTTTTCTAAATGCGAGTTTTAAATAGTTGAAAAAATAAAAACGCAACATTTCCCTCAGTTAATTTCATTTATATATAGTAGGCCTACTATGTAAAAATTACGTATTTTCATAATTTTAATATATTCATTTGGGTTTTATAACCTATTCAAATTAGAATCTTCTAATCTAGCGATTCTACTAATCTATATCGTTCTTGTTCTTAAAATTTATATTTTGTAAACATACTTCATAATAATTACTTTTTATTATAATTGTTATAAAAAGAAAAATTATCGGGCGATAATAACGTCTTAGCGTTGTTCGCCCTTTAAAAAAAAATAAAAAAATAATAAAGGGAAAAAATTGTATTTAGTAGTAATTCTGTTTAAATAACTAGTATCCATTTTACTACGCCATTAGTAAGTTTATTGCTACAGTAAACCGGCATTACAGTATACTCGTATAATTTATGATTATATAAAATAATATTTTCATACACAAATATCCTACTAAAATTTGAAGATTTAAAAAACACTAGATATAATCCTTTTCCTAAGCATAACATAACTGTTATTAAAAATTGTTTCTGTAACACGATCTTATATAATTAAACTAAATTAAAGCATATTTATTAATCCTATATTCAGTTATTAAGATTTAAATTGGTTGAATAGTTCAATTTTGTTAGGATATATGTATATTTTTGTTTCATAAAAGTGAATAACGTTACTGAAAATACAGATAATGTCAACAAAATTATATATATATATACATAAAATAAAATACTCGAAAGAAAAAATAATTTCAACAAATGATGTAAAAGTAAATTGGCTTGTTTTACAATAGATAAAACAAGAAATACGAATAAGGATATTAAATCTTCTAAACTCGAGCGATGAAGATAAGCATCTCCTTAAAGGCCAGAGCTTCCTTAAAATATTTCTAGGTTTTAGTTTTGTATAGAAAGAAAACTACCCAAATTAAATAATTGTTTAACCTACTGAACTACAAAACTTCCTAAAGAACGTAAAAGTAGGAAACTAATACGTATAGTAATTAATTTACTGACCCCACAGAATTTCACGAGAAACGTAATGATCTAATTATTTCCTATTCACTGTAAAATTTCTAATCTATGGTTAACCGCATATAATTTCTTAGAAGTAAAATATTACTGGTCAAGTTTTTAATAATGATTAAAACATACAATTAAAAGCATTGTTAAGGCCTCAGGTTTATGATGTACATATAATCAAATCCAAAAAAAAATTTATAAAACAAAAATATGAGCAGAAACTAAACAAACAGGAAGAGAAAATCGTTACTGTAACTTATTTTTTAACTGTTAAATAAATTACCAGTAATTTAAATTCGCAAATAAATAACAATTAAGCTATCAATAAATGGACTGAAGAAAGGAAATCACTTCATATTTAAAGATTGAAAGACCTATAGAAAAGGAAGGATAAAGAGAGTGGAATCAAAAGAAAATATTTGTGGGGTCTTCAGTTCGTCTGTTCGCGCGCAAAAAAAATTACTAGTACTAATCAAGTATTATTGCAAAAAAAGGTCTTTCGAAGTTAATTTGAAAAAATAAAGCAAACAAAAGGTTACATGTAAATTAAACTCTTTGGTCTCCCTACTTACGAATTGTAAGAACTTTTAAAAGTTACGAGCATATTTTTTAGTGCATACACTTATTTGAACAAGGTGTTAATGCAGTATGATCATTTTATCGTCAATATCGTGATACTACGCTTTATATTTCCATTATGGACTATGCATAGATACTCACATTTGATTTTATTCATGGATTGTAGTTATGCACAAATGATAATGTCTTACAGCAAGTGTTGACACCTTATTTAGAGGATGTTGACACCTTTCCTAGGTCATCTGGGCTAATAAAATCCATTTAAATAAATATGGTGTGGAGGGTTCTGACTTACCTTCAGGAAAATGGTGGGCATTTCTAACCTGATGCATTACCAGTTATGTATAATTACATTCAATGAATCAAATCAAATGTGAGTATCTCTGTATAGCAGTCCACTATGCAATTATAGTGTACAATATCATGATGTGCACGTTAAAATATCACACTTATATGTTGGTTTTATAATAGTAAGAATATTTTTTTTTTTTATAGTAGTTAATAAATTTTTTTTGTTCAAAAATAATGTAAACAGGTAATTTACATGTGTGTATATATATGAAATCCTAATACATTCGCACCGATTTACCGAAGGAACTCGAACAAAACTATGAACCGAGATTTATGCGCTTGTTTAAAGATATATACATTAATGTTGAAGATTGCGAATGAAGATTTATGATTTACTGAGCAGCTTGATTAAAATAAATAACTAAATTATTAAATCTAATTAAATTGAGTTCAATAACGATTTATAGTGTTGCGTAACACAAAATGCAATTTAATTAAAAATAAAAGATGCGTATAATTTTAAACTAAAATTAAAAATAAGTACTATCCAAATTCACTAAACGAAAATTTATGAAAGATAAGTATAGATAAATAAATACAAAAAAATGACTTGTTACATAACACCATGTCGTTACTAAACTCAGGGTAATCAGCCTAAATCATTTAGTTACTATTTATTGTAATAAATCTGCCCATTAAATCATACATTTTCAGAATTCTTCAAAACACATTAGTTTTTGGTAGACACACACACATACACACACACACACACACGATTATATATAAAATAAACTTAAAATGAATAAAAAACAAGAAATAAAAAAAAGCTGACATAAATTATCCGTTATTGAGTGCATAAGTCTCAGTTCATAATTATAAAAAGAATCATCTTGAATTCTTTATACCACGTAGAAATAATTTCCAATTTGAAAGTGATTCATGGTATTTTTTATACACTTTTGTGGAAATATATTTGGTTTTCCTGTGATCAAAAACAATTTTTTACTTTTTTTTCGGGAAGAATTTTTTTTAAGAATTTTTTTATGTATAAGGTAAAACCTAAACTAATGATATTCGGTTTGGTTTCTTGTTTATTAAAATATTAATTGCATTAAAAAAAGCTTCCCGTCACGCGTCTTTTATCTGATGCATAGATTACACACACATGCGTGCGCACAAACACACATAGAGTGGGAGAGATAGGTAGATTGAGAGAAAGGAGAGAGAGAAATTTTAACTTAAAAAAAATATATTTATATATTATATAAATACAATATTTTTTGTTTATTTAATTCAATGATTTTAACTAAAGAACGCGCGCATACCGTATTACATTCGCGCGGGTGTGGCAGTATTAGTGGCCACTTAAATACTTTTTTTTTTAATATAATTATTAATTTATTTAACTCTACCGCTACCTGCGATGTCACAACATAGCAGACGATTACAATAGTTGTACGTCAGTGCTACACTTGTGGTGCTCCTTGTGGTGAGCGGGGGTACTATTGATGCGATATAACCACTTACCAACTAGTATATATTTTTATGTACTAGTGTACATTTTTCTTCGGGTGGGAGTGCGATTTCGCAAACATTTTATTTGGAAATATTATTTTTTAATTGTTAACAAATTTAACTAAGAAATACAAGACCGAAATTAGGCGAAATCTCGAGATACTGAGGGTGACCTCGTTCTGCAGCTTCATCTCCTTTTGTGTTGAAAATTTAATGGAACAGTGCCAAATATATAGAAAGTAATCTGACAAAGTTTGGTCAAAATCGTTCAGTATTGTAGTTCTGGAGATATAAGGTGATTTATAGTGCGAAACCAAACATGCACTCGTACAAGTTAACATCCGAAAAATTTCCATCCGATATTTTAATTTCTTCAGGTGTCAAAACTTCAAGATCCGGTGAAAACCGTATATGGCCAAGCTGGACCGATTACAATACTTTCCCTTCTAAAGTTATATGGATGCTATAACTTAAAAGAAAGCTTAAGAAATAGATTAAAAGAAAGTAAAAGAGTGAAAACGGTATTTTATATCTTTTAGCCTATTTTATATAATCAATTTTAAATTTGTTGTTTTACTGAAATTAACTATTATCAGGTAAGGAGTTTTCAGAGATTGATTTTAAAAAAAAAATCCTGTATAAACGAAACTGAAACAATTAAACCATAAATCTCATCAACTATATTGGATTTTAAAGAAAACGTAGAATTTCCGCTTTAAAGAGTTTGTAATAAAAAAAATAAATAAATAAAAAACTATTTATTTACATAGAAGTTCAGTATAACAACGACAAGCAATTTAAAGATTCAAATTTAGATATCTTTATTCCCTTGCACAAAGTTATTGTACCATATTTCTATTAGATTTATGCACTCAATAAAGGAGAAAATCAAAGATTTTCCACACGATGTCAACTAACATTGAACTTTCAGTCCCTAAACCTATAAACAACAGTGAGATGCTATGTAACTTAGATGCCAAAATGACAATAAACATGAAACCTTACTTTCTTTTCAAAGAAACAAAACGACAAATTATTTCAACTTCAATATCATCAGCAACTATAAGAAAATATAGAAGAGGTGTGATATGAATCTTCAATAGTTGTATCTTTATTAAGACGCCTACTATCACGGTAAACGTTATGTGAAGAACATTTATTTCTTACCTGTAAAATAAACATATATGGATACTATAGCATTGCTAAAAATAATATTTTGAGATTTATTACAGTGTATTAATAGAGAAAAGTATCTTCTGATTTTTATAACTTTTGCTGATTAAAAAAAATCATCCTGGAACTTTTTTTTATTGTAAGAAAAAATTAAAATCGCAAAGGAATCATGATTAAAAAATAAATTTAAAAAAGTTAAAAAATAAATGTAAAAAATCTAAATAGGATACACATATTTTGCATGAAAAAAAAGGGATAAAATAAAATAAATGAAACTCTACGAAAGATTTTTAATCTGTTTTAAAATAAAAATATTTGTTAGTTGAAACTTATGAAATACTGCTTTAGATAATCTGAAAAATAAAAAGATAGGTTAAACTACTTTATTGTGTTAGCTCAGATTTTTGTGAAAGGCTAAAAGCATATTCAATGTTCCATAGGAAGAAAGGTTAAATTTTGAAGTTTACACAATAATTCAATAAAATAATTAACTAATTTTAACTAAAATGGTAGTTAGTTTTAACAAATAAAGGAAATTGTTCCAAATAATCCAGGTGATTATACTGTTAGTCATGTTAATATATGGTTGAATATTTCAAGTTATTTTGAATAATTTCATGATCACTGTCTGATATTCAATTATTCTGAAGTTATTATACGATAGTTGGTTCTTTTAATAATGAATTACAAGTAATTCTTCATTAGCTATTATGATCACAGTCGGTGATTAAAATTAGTATCTTCCTTAATCCTTATTATTTAAGTACCTTCAGAATTGTCCAATTTTGCAACATTTAATCATTGTAGGTTATTGGATGATACTTCTAAGATATGTTCTGTTTTATTTATCACAATATTCTATTTTATTATTGCGATCGACTGGACCAAAAGTATCCAAGAGCCCAAAATAAAAAAAAAAAATTGATTTTGGACTTACGCAGTAATAAGCTCTTATTAAGAGCTTTTAAATATATCGTTTAAAAGCTCATATACATGTATATAAATTGTGTATATGTAATTTAATAGGCGTACAAAGAAGTTATGTGATGTCCATATAAGATTTTTTATGGTTGTATAAATGTACACGAATTACGTATGGTAATTTTATGATTTAACTTTTATTGTATTGTAATTTTTCAATAAAATTTGTGATAAGTGGTACTTATTTTCATTAGTTCCAGAGTTATAACCATATAAAATTTTAATAAATGAAATATTTGCATTTTTCAAGGGTATGGCACATCGGTTCGAATCATCTTCATCTCTTTTTTTTATTTTTTAAATTTAAATATATTGAATTATAAATATTTATTAATCTCTGATTGTAAAAATGTTTTACGATAAACAATAATTCAATAACAAAAATAAAAACATTAAAAAAATATATGAAAAAATATAAGAAGTTATTAATGAAATAAATTTTTATGTTCTTTTCATTTAAAAAAAAATTATGTTTACACTTTCTTGGTAATAGGAGTACAAAGAAGCCATGGGTTGCCCACATAAGATTTTTTATGGTTGTTTAAAGGTACAAGATTTACGTATGATAATTTTATGTACTTTTTTTTACTTCGCTTTTATTGTATTGTAATTTGTTAATAAAATTTGTTATTAGTCAATTTTTTAAACATTAATTATTATTCCATCAACGTATTATCTTAATAATATTCAACATTTTTTTTTTTATATTTCCTTCAGAAAAAAGGAAAATTTTCAGAAAAAGGAAAGTATTTTTGTTATTGGTGATAATAGATAGTGTAATGTATTTTGAAATTTTAGTGTCAATATATTTTTTCAATGCAAATATATTGCTCTAAAATAATCTTCTTGGTATTCTGATAACATTTCTGTACAATTGTTTTATTTACGTTCATAAAAAAAATAACTGGAAGATTTATAACAAAAGGTATGTTTCCTTACCTTATCCATACTGTTAGAAAGTTTATTGGTCCCTTTATTACAAAATATGATATTTCAATTTAAAATTAATTCTGGGTCAAAGGTAAATGTACAAAGCATATTTCATAGAAATTGATTAAGAAAAAAGATTTATGGTGTTAATATATAATTAAAAGAACGATTTCAGCAACTTTAATCGCTTATTATTATAATGACAAACAACCTTAATAATAGTGTCGAAAATCTTTTGACTGAAATCAAAGGATTTAATTTTGCTCTACTGATAGTCTAACATTTCCTTGAAATTACTAAGCTACTAATGCTACAAGGGTAGATGAGTACCTTAAGAGAATCATTGCCTGTTCTGATGTCACTTGTTCTGACATAATGTAAACACATGAAGGTTAATTTCAAACCGTTATCTTCATTGCTTTGATCCTATACAACAGGACATAGGCTATCATGCATAAATACCTCATCAAAAGACGGAAACGTCAGTTCAAAGCCCTTACTAATTTTTGTCAGAATAATTTACAGTGTCTAAGTTGAAAACATAATAATGATAAATTATAGGAAAGAATTATACAAAAATAAATAAGAATTGTTATTTAAAAACGAAGAAAATTTGTATTTCAAATTGTAAAATAATAATAAGTTTTTAAAATTATAACTATTTTTATAAAAATTAAATTTGAGAAGAAATTAAAAACAAAAAACTGGAAATTGGAAAATTTTATTTTGATGGTGCGTTATTGTTTTACATTATAAAAGACACGAAAGTTGACGGTTGCACTAGAAGTTTTCGTTACAACTATACACTCAATAAAACAAAAAAATAAAAATCTGACAGCATGTTAACTAAACCTGATAAAAATGCGATCTTACCTTGCTACCCAGTTTACTTCTAACAATATTTTTTGACATTTTTACCAATCTATCTACATATTTCTACCATAATTTTTTTTTATAAATTCACGTAAATATTTCCATGTAAAATAAAGCATTTTGTAGAAATATTTAAAAAAAACACTTTCTGTACAAATTAAAATCTGATTGAAACGTATCTAATCGAAATCAGCTAATTTTTGTTTTTAGCATACCTAATCTTCAGGGCCTATATTTTTCATCCTTGTTAACTCAAAATAAAAATAGCTATGAAATGTTAATAGTAATAAAAGTTTCACGATTTAAAATGGCTCTAATACAATTATTGTAACTTTTCATTATTATTATTATTATTATTATTATTATTATTACTGTTCTTTTTTAATTACCATTATTATTGATTTTTCTGGCGGCTAACAGCCACATTAAATATTCGGGTCTGATTTACAACAGAAAAACAGGTGGTCGTACATACAAGGCATACAATCTCAAATTTAGGCATCTATAATACTTAGGATATAGGGTAACTATCCAAAATGTTGATTTACAAATTTTAATATTCTTAATTACAATTTTTTTTTAATAACTTAATGAAATATTTAATTCCATATAATAGGTAATATGAATATATATGTATATTTTGTTGTTTTTTTTAAATTTATTTATTCAGTACAAAAGAATAGCCTTGATATTATTTAGTACAATAAGCCTTGGTATATTGTACATTGATCACAAAACAAAAAAAGATTAGAGCCTTGAGGCACCCCTGAAGTAATTCTTTAGAGGTCAGAATAAACCCCCTCGTAACATTCACCTTAAAGGAATGGTGGTACAGATAAGATTCAATCATCTAATCAGGTGGAAAAACCGTAACTCTTAAGCTTCCTTAGGAGCAGATAATGAGGCTGCCAAAAGCCATTTCGACAACACAACTGCACGAGTCGACTGACCCTTGGACTCAACAGAGGTCCAATGTACGCCATAAAATTACATTAATTTGTTGACACTTAGCAGTTTTTCATAAAGACGAATTAGTAAGGGCTAATAAATTTCTCTATATAACAATAAATATATTCAAATATTATCTTTTCAAAAATTTTGAAAGGATGCACAATACTGAAATCGCAATAAAGTTGGTAAGTTCGCCACTTTTAGCTTTTTTTGGTATGGTGTAACAATCACCACCTTCTATTCATCGGGGAAAATCCCAATAGCCAAACTCTGGATGGATGGGGTCCGACCTTGAGAAACTCAGTATTCTGAACAATAATAGAAATGAGATCAGGCTCAACAATGAAACAAAGATAATCATTAAAAAAAAAAAATCAGTAGAGTAGGTTAATACAAAAACCAAGACAGCAGTAGTACAATACCTCTTATTTATATGATCTAATCCTTTCTCTTTATCTGTTCAGCCTCCAGAACTACCGTAAGGTATTACTTCAGAGGATGAATGAGGATGATGTCTATGAATGTAAATGAAGTGTAGTCTTGTACAATCTTAGGTCGACCACTTCTGAGAAGTGTGGTTAATTGAAACTCAACCACCAAAGAACACCGGTATCCACGATCTAGTATTCAAAGTAGTATAAAAAGTTTTACCTTTACTAGGATATGAACCTTAAAACTCTCGACTTCGAAATCAGCTGATTTGCGATATCACGTTAACCATTAGACCAGCCCGCTGGGCTTATATGATCTAATCCTAGAACATCAATAAATTCAAATAAGGATGAGGGTCTTTTGTTAGAGTAAAAATGAATATTTTGGTGCACTAATCTAGTACACCAATTAACTCCAGCGACACCCAAGATCACCCAAGATAACTACTCTATACCGATAGGCATCGATTTATTCACTGACTGTCATAATAATAATAATTTTTATTTATTTATTTGTTTGTGCAACAGAATAGCTATAATTACGCCTTTATATGTTGCAAAAAAGTACAGAATCACAAAAATATGTGTACAATCATTTTACATATTATTTGAATTTACATCATATTATGAATTATTATATTTTCAGTTTACTTATTTCATAATTATTATATTATATTTACATATAATAATAACAATAATAATAACCCGTGCGGGTTGCCTGTCCTCCACTAAGACCACATTTATGACAACTCAGAACCCCAGCCAGAAAGAGCGGGTTGCTGCGGAGAGTATTGTTAAGATCTATAGGAACCCTGAAAACGACTCGACTATTAAGGGACTGGATTTATGAAACAGCGCCAAGCGGTGCTATCCTATAGAATGCGCCGTTACAAAATCAGTAGTATGCGGCGTGAATAGAACCATCCATTTAGAAATAACCATGTGAGTTCTATAAGAGGCTACAGACATCAGCTGTGGAGCAACTGCTGGTTGCAGCGGCTTGAAGTTTTAGATTACTGGACTCCGATTTGGTCGAATTCGTTACGGCATCGTGATGGAGCAGAGTGGATAAGTGGTAAGAAGAGGAGAGTGAATTGGGTGCCGTCTGTGGTTGACCGTACTGTGATTTTGGATGATGTTATTAGATCTGTAGCTCGAACACATAACTAAAGGCACCTGGGATCGACGGAGTGCATAACTTTTGGTTCAAGCGCTTCTCAGCTGTAAATGAGCGATTTTCTGAGTTTTACTAGGAGATATCACGGGTTCCGAGTCTTATGACAGAATTTTGCACCCAGGCAGTGACCTACCTGATTCCTAAGACTATTCCAGACTCCAGGCATTCCTGGCTCGTAAGAGTGCTTAGTTTGTATAAGGTTGAGCTGTTGATCGTGGAATTCCTGCGACGTGCGATGGAAAGGTTTTGCACCTGTCTTGTGTTGACTGCTCTTAATAATAAGCCCACAACCATTGGCGTGGTAGTGATCGCCGGGGTATATTTCAGGGGGATACTCTGAGTTTGTAAGGAGCTGAACGCTCTGTTAAACATCCTAAAGTCAGTCAATGAAGGGTTTACAATTGACCAATACTCTTATAGTCACCTCATTTACATGGATGGTATAAAGCTTCATTTTGGCACCAAAAAGCGTGTCCAAGGGCTTGTTAAGCTGGTCGAGAAACTCAGTGTCGACATTCGTGTGAGGTTTGACTTAGACATGTGTAAAGTTAATACCATTAGAAAAGGAGTTTGGTCGCAGATGTATAATTGTATTGTGCCGTTCATGGAACACTCTTCAGTTTTGACGGCTATGCAGCGTGGGAAAACTACCAGTATCTTGGCTTCATTGAAGAATTGAGGATCAGAACAAATACGCAGAAGAAGCCCTTAAATCTGGCCTCAGGGATCATGTACGTGCTGTCTTGAAGTCGCAATTAAGCGGGGACAATAAAGTAAAGAACATAAACACCTACGGTGTGCCGATGGTTGTCTACAGTTTCAGAGTTTTGAAGTGAACGAGAACAGAGCTTGACGGACTTAACCGGCTTCTTAGAACTGAATTCACTGATCCCGAGCACATTACCCGCGCAGTTCTATGGTTCGCTTCCATCTGTTCAGAAGCAGAGTTGGGAGAGGTGTTGCAGATTTCATTGAGGTTCATGCGAAAAATCTGCAGAATCTGCTAAGGAGGCTGGCCCTGGATTTGGGTCTTCTTGATGTATCTGTTCCTTATTATAAGTATGCTCCCTTACCCGTGTTAGAAAATGACCGTTATAGGGATTACTACGATCACGCGGTCCTCACGGATAAGCCAGTGACCCATAATCGTCCAGATATTGTTGTAGTTAGAAAGCAGGAAAGCGTCACCTGGATCATCGATGTGACGATACAGCTGGCCTCGAACATCAAGAAGAAATATGCAGAGAAGCTGGCAAAGTACAGGGATTTGGCAGATCAGCAGATCAGGTCAGGGAAGTATGGACCCAACGAGAGGTTGTAATAGTCCTCATTGTCATTGGCGCGCTTGGAGAGATCCCGCACTCGCTTCATGGATAACACTTATGGCTATTGGAGTTAAATCTCGCCTTTTCCTGTCAATGCAGAAAGCAGTGATTTTGTACATGTGCGCATTGATGAGGAAGTATATAACCTCCGATCTTGATGGGTGGTGACTGACGTATTCCATTTGCTGTTGCTACAGAAGCAGCTGTATCTGCGTAGTTGTGAAAAAGTTTTAATCCTTTACCTTGCCTCCTTGAGGCCAGTGGGTATATTTTCTGGTTAAAAGATCGTGATGTAATAATAATAATGATGATGATAAAAATTATTATTATTAAAAGGTTCTGGACTAAGTAATATAAATAACACTTGATATGGTGAGGATATTATTAGAAATTTTCTTGGGAAACATTTATGGAATTAAATATTTCATTAAGATCTTACTGTAATAAAGAATTAAATAATTTTTAAACATACTACAGAAATTAATATGGTACTTCGATAAGAAATGCTGAACCCTATACTTCAAATCTTATAAGTGTCAAGTTTCGAGATTGTCCACCTTGCATGTATAACCATCTGGTTTTTCTGATTGATTAACCAGACCCAAATATTTAACATAATGGTGACCGTAAGATATCAGAATCGTCAAGATAAAAAAAAATAAAATAATAATAAAAAAAATATAACAAATAAAAATATATTTCAGCTAATTGAATCCTGGACTGGGAAGTTAGTAGTAGCCGTTATTGCTCATGGTAAATGTCTAAAATTTGAGTTATTTAAAAGCCAGTCTTTCCGTGTCGTGCTAGAGGACAATAAATTCATTCCCTATAAATCGGATTATGTCACATTGAATCAGATCAGTTTTTTTGGTGAGGTGGCTTTTCGCAGGCAGTTGAACGACCTGTTGCATTCGATACAACGCAGCAAGATAGGTATAAAGGTTGATTTAGGCGTAACTTACTGTGCGCGCGTGCACAGTACCCTATGATTTTTTATTTTCAACTAAAATGTCATTCTTATTTTCATTCAAAATTTTGATGCTGAATGATTAGATTTTATTAATATTTAACAGTTCTAGTGAAATTCTGTGTAGCAACAGTTAATTACAGCTTATTACATCGGGTTTGGTACTAATGAAAAAATACACATGATTGTTGACCTCTGTGTCAACAACATTTGACTTTAATGAGCTGTTTTGTCTTAGCGCAAGGACTGTGGGAGACAAATCCAGCATATTTATGGTAATATATTCAACATAAAATGATTATGTTAGTAATGACTCATCGAAAGAAACAAAAAAATACGCAAAATTTTTTTACGGAATTTATGTTTGAACAGGTACTTATTTTGTGTATACAAAAAAAAACAAAGAAATAATTAACGATTTAATTAACCAGCTGCACATTAACAAGAAAACTAATTGATAGTGCTGGATTTGAACAAGTAAAAATAAATTTAATTGATAACCAAGCGAATTGGATCCCTCAAATACATATATTATCTTACAAAAGAATTTTTCAGAATTTTATCCATCCAGTTTTAAGTTCTAGTATAAAAAATCTGATATAATTAATACTTTATGGTTTCATTATTTATTCTTATATAGCAGAAAATTAATGGTATATTAAAATAAAACAAAAGGTTATTAAAAATCGATATTTTAAAAATTTGATCGGCTTTCTTACTCACAAATTGTCACAAAAGTTGTTTTTTTTTTTTTGGACCACTTGAACCATTAATACTTAATAATCTGAAGCATTAAAAAAATTTGTAGAAAATGTTCAATAAATAAAAAGTAGCTTTTCGATTTATGGCGAAGGGAGAACTTTGAGGCATATTTTTTTTTTAAATGGTAATCACGCACGCCTAGACAAAGCATAATGTGGACTTATGTTTCCAAAGATTTGAAAAAGTTGATTCATACAGACACTCTACCTTATCACCTGGAGATATTTCCCCCAAAATTTTATCAACAAATTCTCTCGTTATACCCGAATCTCTGTAAACATTTTATTTAAAATCGGTTTATCCATTTAAATGAAGTAAATTTAAAATAATGTAACAAACGTACAGCTGTTGATTTATATCCATCTTATTTTTTTTTTGTTTCAGAGGATAAGATGAAATAAAAATTTTGTAACGTATGAAAAAAATGGCATACCTGACAGACTCAAACAGGTAACCGCCGGATGATAAGCCGAGAAGCCGAGACGCTACCATTCGCGCCACGGAACTACGAGTGGTAGCATGTATATCATGAATAATCATATTTATTTATGTTTACATTTTACATAGTGAATTCCCTGCAAATTTTTTTTTCTCTAATATAATGTTTACTAGTACAAAAAACGTCGTTTATCAAAATATTTTAATTTTAATCAGTTGATTTCTTATTTACTTCTTTCAGTCTACATTATTTTCAGAAATAATGGTGGCCATGCCACTGATCCTCACCTGCAATCTATTGGCTGACAGTCGAGTGCGTATAGAATGAGTGGCCTGTGCAGAGTGGTACGGCGATCTCTGGAAAATCGCAGCTTCCGCTGCTGGTGTCCTCAGCACCGGGCGAAATGTTGTGATGACCAGACCGGAGCGGCCACTGTTTCAATTGTGAGGAGGCAAGCCTGTCAGAAAGACTGCTGCCGGGAGGTTAGGTGTCCTTCCTGTATCTAAGTCAAATGAGTATGCCCCCGGAGGCCGGGATCGTAAAATTACCCTTGCAATGTGAAATTTGACTGCAGTTGCGCTCGGACAACTGCAGTCAACCTCTTCATGAAGGAGTGGGAATCTCAGATGTCTCACCTTCGGTGATCGGCCGAAGAGTCCTCCCGGAACCACGTGGGAGAAATTAAAGACCGAAGTTTCGGTGGGGATCCCTTTTTTTTCCTCATTTGAGGCAAGGAACCGGAAGACCATAGACTCTGGGGGATCTTATTTGGGTTCCTTGCTTGAAGCCAGGCACTGTATAACATAGTCGCGGTAGGGGGACCCCTTTTGAAATTTCCTTATTAGAGACATAGCACAAAAGACCGAGTCCCAGCTGTCAGAGTGGGGGCCTTGGCGGGTCCAGGGCTGCTACCTAGGCAGTTTGAGGCGATGCTACCTCCCAGGCTGCGTTTATACTTAAATGTGGATTCGGTTCTGAAAAGCGGGGCAAAAAAAAAGACGAAAATAAAAAATAAAAATAAATAATATAAACAATATAAAATAAAAATAAATAATATAAAATAAAAATAAATATGATAACAGCAACGTAAAGATTATTTTTTCTATAATAACTGAAATGATACAAAAATGTTAAATCTATAACATTTTACATATCTTAAAGTATTTTGATCTAATAGAATAATAATTGAGAGCTACTAATTAGTAAAATAATGCTTTGTATCAATGATTAATCTTTATTTATTTTTTTTTTTACTTTATGATTTCACCATATAAGCTTAAAGCTTGCGTTGGATATGAAAATGGGATTTTTAGCGAATGAAAAATACTCACGCCTGAACAGAATTCGAACCAGGGGACCTTCGAATGAAAGACCGAAACACTCCATATGCCAGGTGATCGGCATTTTGATACGAGCCATAATGTTGGAAGATGAGAGGAAAAATACGAGTAATATGACTTTTCCGATTTGGTGTTGTTTGGCTAAGTTTTATGTATTCATAGACCAATATCATGTTGCAGTGTTCAAAATAAAACAATACTCAATAGTTTTTTCTCATAATCTCAGCTGAACGGAACAAAAAACTAAAAATATTATTGATCCAATATTACCCTTAATTAATTTTTTTTTTTTTTTTTTTTTTTTACCCGTGTTACTACATGCGACTTTGGAAACCATATGAAACTCGCACTTCGCGCCAGGTGGCAAGAAATCTGGACAGCCACAG
>JAAAKQ030008998.1:0-14913 GCA_010016005.3 Zanna intricata | reverse complement strand
GATTTTGACCAAACATGGTCACATTACTTCTATAATTGGAGCATTGATGATGCTATTAAATGTTCAATGTAAAAGATGGCATAAACGGTTTTCACCGGATCTCGACGTTTTGACACCTAAGGAACACAAAAACCGGAAGGGAATTTTCCGGTTGTTAATGTTTGTACGTACGTGTGTGTTCGATGCTGGCCTCTAACACACCTTACATCTCCAGAAATACTAAATCGATTTTGACCAAACATGGTCACATTACTTCTATAATTGGAGCATTGATGATGCTATTAAATGTTCAATGTAAAAGATCAAGGGAGTGAGGCTGTAGAGTGAGTGTGGTCACCCTCAGTATCTTGAGATTTCGGCTAATTAAGGTCACATTTTTCTTTGACACATTTGTTAACAATTTAAAAACAACAATATTTACCAAAAATGTTTTGAAAAATCGCACCCCCACCTCAAAAATTCTCTAAACTTTGAAACTTTATTGTGTACATTATGATGGTCGTTTTGCAGTGTGGTTTCTTCTATTGTCTAATGATGCATATAAATTAATCTTTACTAAATTAAGAGTCCCAAAACCCACCAAGCGGCCGGACCCGACCTTGAGTTATGCATTTTTAAAAATATTTCTCTTATTTACTGTAATCAAGACTACTTTAAAAAAAGATTTTTTATAAAATTGAACTCCCACTTTGGGTTCGCGCAAAAAGTAACAAACATAATCTTGTTAGGTATTAGTTTACACATTTTCAAGGGCGCTGATAGCCGGACTTTGTGGCGCGAGTGGATAGCTTCTCGGCCTTTCATTCGGAGGTCCTGGGTTCGAATTCCAATTAGGCATGGCATTTTCATACGCTAAAAAAAATCGTCATTCATCTCATCCTTTCAAGCAATACCTTCTAACGGTGGTCCCGAAATAAAAAAAAGCGCTGGTAATGATTCTAATATTTAAAGTTATTGAAATAGAAGCGTTTTTTAGTAATTTTTTTTTTTGTGTGTTTTTGTGGGTGATAACGCTTTGGCGTTATCATAGTCCAGAATAAAATTTTATAAAAGAAAAAAATTGCAAATAAAAAGACCTACCGTAAAAACTAAGAAATTAAACAAAAACTTACAACTCACATCTCGTTAAAATAATTCTTCAGCACTAGAAAAAACTATTTGCAACAATTTTAAATTTTGTAAAAAATATTAACACTTTGTAATACCAGATTTTTTTTAGTAATACCAGTTTTGAAATTTTCGATTAACTTCAAGCCAATATTATTATTTACCTTAATAATATTATAGGGTAAATAATATTATTTATCCTATAACGTGAAATTTTTTCAATACGTCATTAATATACTAATTATACTTTATTTGTAAATACCCGCGTGACGGGAAAGTCCTACAACTGTATTGTCAGGTTTTTAAAACTAGCTTAATAAAACAAACATATCAGTTTCTTTCTTTTTCAATTTTAAAACTTAGGATTCTTGATAATTAAAGAAGCTATTATTTGGAAAATGGTATACATTCGTAAAAATATTGGGGGGAGGAGGAGGAGAAAAATTTTTAAGTGAATGAAAACAATGAGAAAATATTAATTATTTTAGGTAATTAACAGTATACATTTTCAGAATCAAAATATTTTTGTGTATATCATTTATGTGTAAATTGATGTTAGATTAAAAATTAGACAATATTTTCTTTAGTTTTTTTTTTATTTTTAAAGAAAATCCTAAGTAACAAAATGAAGTTGTATAACTTCACAAAAAAAAATATGTGTGGTAAATTAAGAACTCCGGTATAATTTCATCCATTATGAAGCTAGTTATTAAGCTTCAAACTAATATGTAAAGATATTCAGTAGTAGTTATTATATATGCCGGCCTCCGTGGCCGAGTGGTAGCGTCTCGGTCTTTCATCCGGAGGTCCCGGGTTCGAATCCCGGTCAGGGATGGCATTTTTCACACACGCTACAATTCATTCATCTTATTCCTCTGAAGATATTATAAGTAGTTATTATAGTGTAAATAAAATTTCACAAAATAACTTTTGTAATAATAGAATAATAATTTAACTGAAATGACTTTGGATAAAGTAGAAATGAACAAACCGAACTGAATTATTAGTTAAATTGATTTCATGTTTCTTAGCAGAAAATTAAATAAAGATAAAAAGATCCTTATTCCTTAAATAATCCCTCAAGTAATTTAATAATATAGTAATAAATTCGTGACCGACTTTTATTTATAAATCACTGTTGTATTCTAAATAATATAATTTCAGTCGGAGCAATCTCGATCAAGTTCTATATGAAATGAAATTAAGCTAAGTTACCAATTGCTGGATCGACTGAAAATAGTCGGGCATTCAAATTAAACAGAATCAAACTTGTTTCAATATTAGGTTGGATCTGAAAATTAATATTTTTAATAATATTGACTACGGATACAATTGTGTAAGGTTTGTTTGTAATAATGATAAATATGTTGCAAAGTTATTTCATTGTATCAACTTACTTTTTATTTCCTTGTACGAAGTAAAGTTAGTATTTTTAAATTTCAACGGAAATATCCGTTTTGACCATACCTAAATCCATTTTGATTAGTTTCGGCAAACGTACAAATTATTATTCATTCGACGAACGTATCTCAAATAATTCAAAAACGATTAGCCACAGGATGTTGATATTTTGGATTTAGGACTGTTGTATAAATCTAATTTATGCATCTCACCTTTTGATTGCAATTGACTGAACCAAAAATATCCAAAAAAAAAGCCCAAAACCACCAAACATTTGGATTCTGACTTTTTCTTTACTTCAGACAGCTTTTCAACGATATATTTTAACATATAATAAGTGGAAAATAAGTGGACTTATTTTTAATTGTTTCAAAGTTTAATGGTTAATGGCCAAATAAAATGTTAATGAAATATTTGGATCTTACAAGGAGAAGGCACATCGGTTCGAATCAGACTTAATCTCCTTTTATTAATTTAAATATATTGATTTTGTTAATAATTATTAGCCCGTGATTTTTTTTACAATCGCTTATTTACAATAAATAATAATTCAATAACAATTAAAAAAAAATATGATAAAAAATAAAATTTCAATAAAATGTTATGGGCTTTTAAAAAATGTGTATATGTAATTTAATAGGCATTATTACATATTTGTATATGTAATAATTTGGTGAAACAAGATTATTTTTATATTAATTTAAAATTATAATTTAGAATTGTATTATTTTTTGTATTTTCATAACAGGAGGTCATTTGGTTTCCACATCAGATTTTTGTTTCTTGGTTTTATTTGGTTGGTTATTAATCAACCAGAACTACCAGTAAAACCATGTGCTTCGTGAAACAATAAAATGGAAATTTTTTAGCGTATGAAAAACGCAATGTCTAAACCAAGATGATTCGCATCTGATACCTTTCGAATGAAAGACCTGATGATATTATCCGCCAACCCCCATGGTGGCTTAGTGGTAGAAATAATTTAAATGTATTATGTAATACGACTTTAAATGTATTATGTAACTTAGCAGGTTTATGGATTTCTACTTTCAGTTTTTATTGTAAATATGAAATCGAGTCAATTAATACTGAAATTTTACTTTTAAAATAAATAATCATATAATTAGGTTAATTAGACTATTCTACTTAACATATAAAATACCAAATTTGTATAAACAAACATAAATTACATTTTCAAAACAGAAATAAATTGTTAACCGATTTTTTTCCTAAATGTTTAATAGTTTACAGATAAAATTGTATTTGTGATAGGTATAAGAAATAGATAGGATACAGAATTAAATAGATATAGGAATGAAACTTTAGGGAGGGGAATTGTTTTAATTTATTAAAATAATAATAATTACGCTGCTTTAACATTGAATTTTGGGAAGTCAAATTTTATTTCAATATTAATACAGCTTACAGTCATTGTGTCATTTACTTATTTATTAGTTTTATCAATTACAAACTAATCACCTAATTACAGTTATTAACTGAAAGATGAAATTTGGAGCGTATAAATATGGCATGACTGATCGAGATTCAAAAACAGAACTTTTCAGTTGATAGCTAGAGACGCTAACAGGGTGGCATTATTTATTTATTCTTTCAAAAAATTATATTAAAACAATATCTTTTTGAAATTTTTTTCTATTTTTTGCTTTATTACGAATTATTTATGCGCTTTTATTATCACTAAATACAATAGCGTGGAAGTTAATCCAAATATAAAGAATATTTGTTTACTTCTATGTTGTGGCTAGACTGCTTGACCACACCCACCTATTATTTAAGTTACCTGTGTGATGTGAGGTTATTGTTCCCCATTTAGCAATTTTCATGTTATAAATACTGTTTTGTGATAGTATTTTATTTTTTATTAAAAAGTCCTATTTTTGAATTTTTTGTTTTGTGTGTCTTGAATATATAATGATAAATGTATAACTACTTCAAGAAAGCGTTCAAAAATTGTTTCTTTATTTCAGCATAACAGTACGACACAACGACAAATAGCTTCAAAGTGTTAACCTCCGGAACCACCGTTAGGTTATATCTTCAGAGGATGAGATGAATGAATTGTAGCATGTGTGAAAAATGCCATGCCTGACCCGGATTCGAACCCGGGACCTCCGGATGAAAGACCGAGACGCTACCACTCGGCCACGCAGGCGGCCAAAGTGTTATGTTGGACTAAAGACAGTGAATGTTATTTTAAAACAATTTAAAGAAAATGATTCCTTTTCATTGAAAAATAAAAATACTCCAGCATAGAATCGGTTATTGTAAGAAAAAGTAAATTTTATCAATAATTGTCTTCCGTGAAATTAAATCTAGTACTATCAGCCAGTGGAATAATTTTACACATGATAAATGTTAGATGTTAACTTTTTCAGCTGGACGGAAAGCTCGTAGGCCAGCTAAAAAGCACCTTTTAAAACCCAATGCGCAAAAAAGGCTGTTGTAAGTCAAAGCACATGCTAATTGGACCAAAGAAGACTGGAAAAATGTTTTCTGTGTAGTCACAATTTTAGGTTCGGGGACAAAGTGTTTCGGTACGTTAGAAATAACATCAGATAAAAATACATCACCGGCTCATATCCAACAGTCAGTTAAATCCAAAGGAAAACTTTTTTGGGATTGTTTCACATACGAAGGCCCGTCGTGTTCATACTTTTATTAGATTGTGTGTTGAAAATTGATTGATATATTAAGATTCTGTGAAAAGCGTTTTGATACATCTTCAAAAAAATTCCCACAAGGCAACGGAGAGTTCCAATAACCAGATTTAGCGTTATGCCATATTGTCAAAAAAGTGGAAAATTTTTTTCGAAGATTGAAACAAAGTGCTTTATCGTGGGCAGACAACACCCGCCAGACTTAAACCTAGACCACTGGGTTGGTCTGGTGGTGAATTCGTCGTCGGAAATCAGCTGATTTCGAAGTCGAGAGTTCTAGCCTAGTAAAGACAGTTACTTTAATACGGATTTGAATGCTAGATCGTGGATACCGGTATTCTTTCGTGGTTGGGTTTCAATAATCCACACTTCTCATGATATATCAACCTGAGACTGTACAAGATTACACTTCATTTACATTTACATTCATACATATCATTCTCGTTCATCTACTGAATACCTTACGGTGGTTCCGGAAGCTAACTTAATAAAAAGAGAGACAAAGTAAATTGAAAATCCTGTACTTTGGTTAAAAAAAAGACTCAAAAATGAATTGTACCACAAAAATTGACCTCATCAAAGCAATAATATCGGTATGGTCTCATGATGAATAAATAAAAGAGAAAAATATAATACGTTTGTTTAATCTATGCCAAATCACGTATGTGAAGTGATTAAGAATAAAGAAGGACATGTTGATACTAGATATTCACAAGTTGTACAGATATAATTTTTTTTTTTTTTTTTTTATGAATTAAGTTATTTTTTATTAAATAATATCTGTGTTCGGATTAATTTTCACTCTAAAAGATGAAAAGAATTTCGCAAAAAAAATAGGTTATTAGTATACAACTATTATTAGATTTCAGATTTCATTTATTACTTAACTGTTTACAAACAGGAGGATGATTTAAACAACAGCAAGTGAAATACACGTTCTACTGAATGGACATGAATAAATTTTTACCTCAAGTGTTTTTCAAACAGTAACTTATTTCTGTGACAAAAAAATTGGAACAGTATAATCTTTTAATAATTAATTAATAATGTTCCTAATGTATTATACAGAACGGAAATTAAAAATGTATAAAAACTTTAGAATAACAGAATTCTTCTTGCATAGTTTTCTCGTCCCATTTTTATATTTAGTGGTCCATCTACTTTATTTCAACTACGTTTCATTAGTTTCGTTTTGTTCTTGATCATTTTCATGCGGCTGTTCTTGCGTAGAAGTTCATCCATGCTATTTATTGTTTCTTCTAAATCTTTTTTGCTCTCAGCTGGAATTACTACATCATCAGAGATTCGTAACGTCATTTTCTTTTCACCTTGCACTGTTTCTCCGGATCTAAACTGTTCTTTAACATCATTAACTGCTAGTTCAATATAAAGATTAACAAGTAACGGTGATAGGGAACATTTTTGTCAGACTCCCCTTTTTATTCCCGTTTATTTTTGCATAAGAAAGAAGCAGTGTATAATTATGCAACCTTTTAAATCAATTATTTATTTATTTAGTAAGGCTTGATCTGGGCCAAGATATGCTCTAAATACTCTTTATAGCAGCATTTAAAAATCTGACGTCGATACTTCATGACTTCTTTGAACGCCTATTAAATTACATATACACATTTTTTTTAAATGAAAAGTACATACAGTTTTATTTCATTGATAACTTCTGATATTTTTTTACGTTTCTTTTTTTTATTCTTATTATTGAATTATTTATTGAAATTTTTTTTTACAATCAAAGGTTAATAAGTATTATAAATCAATATATTTAAATTTAAAAAAAAGTCTGCTTCAAACCGATGTGCTTTCCCTTATAAAATCAAAGTATTTAATTAATTCAAATTTCATTTGGCTGTAACACTGGAATCAATGAAAATAATTACCACTTAAGATATATCGCTGAAAAGTTCTCATTGAGGGTTTACTACTACAGTTAAGAAAAATCCAAAATACAAAGTTTTTTTTTTGGATTTTATTCTTTTTTGGACACTTTGATTGTAATTCAAAGAGGAGATTCACAACTAGATGTTACAACAGTCCTAAATCCAACATTTCAACATTCTATGGCTAATCGTTTTTGAGATATGCGAGATACGTACGTACGTACAGATGTCACGCCGAAACTCATCAAAATGAATTCAGGGATGGTCAAAATGGAAATTTCTGTTGAAATCTGAAAACCGAAATTTTTCACGATTACAATACTTCTGAAAATTTAATTTAATTTTAAAAAAATGTGGAGGAAAATTATATTTTATTGTCAATAGCATATGAAAATGATTTTCATAATTATTTTTATTTAAAAAAGGAAAAATAATATGTCCAATTTTAATACTCCTTTGCACATATTTTAGTTTCAGTGATTTAAAAGATCATTAACAAATATTTCCTTTACCGGATTAGATACTGCTGTTTGTTTTCTCTAATTGAAACGCTAATTTCCTGTAAAAGGATGGATCAATTTAATTAATTTGTTAAAACAATTTAATTCAGTATAAATATCTTCTTCAGAACATTAACTACGCTGATTTATTCCTGTCGCTACTTTCTATTTTCAATGCAACTCTCTCCGAATATAAAATTGTACAGGAAAGAAAAAATTTAAGAAAGTATTTATGAACAATACCAATAATAAAATTACTCTCGTTATAAACTTCCGTGAAATCGTCTTTCAATTTAATAACTTATTTCCTTTAATCTTTAACTATCCAAAATAGGTTTTCAATCAATTATTGATAAATTTTTATACCAACTGTTCGTGTTATAATTTAACAATAATAGTTTAATAAAAATCTTCCGCTATTCCGTAATTTTCGGAATTGTTTCTTTCTGCAAACTCTTTTCGGCAATTCAAATTTTATCAGTTTGGGCATAAATTTGTATTAATTAATTATTTTTATATAATTAATGTTTCAAAAAACAGATTGTATATAGAGAAAATATATAATACAAATAAAATCGAACTATCTGTAAAATCAAGATATTTAGGATTTTTATTTTAAGATAAACTCTGTGAAAGGAACATTTAACATCATCAAATCGTACAACAGAGAAGAGCTATAAATAAATTTACTTTCTTCCTTTGATGTAAAAATATTCGTATAAGTGTTAAAAAGAAAATTTATTTATAAAATTATTTTCAGGGCAATTGCTACATCATATGGTATTGAATATTGGGACTATTAGGAAAAAATAAGAAACTTTTACTTATTTTAGAGACCGATATTTTTTCCCCTGCTCCCCCGGATCAGACGAGCAATTAAGCAAAACTCAGTTGGAAGAGTCCTTTTGCCTCTAACGGACCTTCCCGCCTAACGGCTGTAAGTCCGGCATGGCAGGTCGGCCCGCCAGGTCAGGATCTTAAGTGCCCGCCTCAAACTTCAGGGGTGAGGTGAACCGAATCCGGCTATACAGTTTCCGGGCTCCACCCCTTCGACGGGTCTCGGTCTTAACTCTATGCCCACTCAAATAGGAGATACTTATGCAAGTATAGGCACCCCCACCGATTGGGGTCTTTTCCCCATTTTATTTATTTATTTACTTTTTATGTTTATTTTTCATTTTATTTATAAATATTTTTTCCCTTTCCTTTCTTTTTATACCGCCACCCATTCACTGTATTCTTCTTTTTTTGTGATTAATATATCTCTTTATCACCTTTTCTAGTGTTTTCCAGGTTACTGGACTATCCAGCTTCTTTCCAATTATGTTTTCTGGAGTAATCCCCATCTGATTATTTCTCCTTTTATATGCCTCTCACTTGGGGCATTCAAAGAAGAATGTATGGCATACCGTATCAAACTCACCGCAATACACATTCTGCGTTTGTTCTTCTCTTAAATATATTAAGAGGGGAAAAAATTTATGAGCAAGGGGAAAAAAAGAGAGACCGATTTTGTAAGGCAATCTTGCGGTATTTTTCGGAGAGAATGTGATTACAAGTAAATGCTGTAAATGATAATTAAATTAAAATGCAGCAATTCATTTTGTATGAGTATACACAAAGGATGAGTGATGATAGAATACAAAACACCAAACCCGTTAAAGAGAAGGAAAAGATATTAGAGATCGATTTTTTTTCCCCTGCTCCCCCGGACAGGACGAGGTCATTTATGAGGAAATTATATAACTTGAAAAAGGTGTCGGAAAAATTTGAAAAGTTTGAAAACAACTTCAAAACACTTTAATATTGACACTTTAATATTTGCCGTTTGTTAATTCTGCTTTCCCCACCCCCTCAAAAAAATTTTGTTTTAATTCCTTTTTCAATTTTCTTATTACATAACTTCATGATGATCATTGCGCTATTGAGAAGAAAGCTGAAAGTGAGAACTTTATACTGTTATAAGCGAACATGGAAAATTCATAAAAATCATAAAATGATCACATCGTATTCCATTATAAAATAAAATAAAATAATTTCCTTCATTCATAACAGTGAGGTAAATATTTATTACGTAAATACATACTATTATTTTTAGTGGAATTGTTAGCTGGTGTAACTAATAGTTCTAAAGGTCTACATTTTTACTCATTCAAGAATGAATTAAACAAAGAAAAAATTTCATCTGTTTTCTCCATTAGAATGTAATCGAAATTTAAAAATAAATTGTTTTTAAAGAAATAATTTAATTTAAAGTGATTTGTTTATTCATCGAATGAACCTATTTCAATCAATTTTTAAGTTTTTTTCTAACAGTTTTGTAATATTCTGTTTCCTAGACTGCGATCTAGGTATACTCATGTAAGTAATATAAATAGAGTCAAAGTGTTTGTTGTAAATTTAATTTGCCGATCAAATCCACGGGCTTACTGCTATTTCAAAGAGGACCGCCATATCAGTCTTTGCGTTCAAAGGTACGGTAATACTAGTTTTACTTACTAGGTACGATCTTACTAGTTTTAATTTGCAATGGTTTTTTTAACACGTCCTGATTAAAGTAATGCGAAATTTTTCACTGAAGAAATCGTATAGTAAATAGATAGGATGCCGTCTTTGAGAATTATGATTGGACCTATAAATTAAAAAAAATAATTTCCATATAAAAGATATGCACGAGTCAAATTGGGATATGATATCATCGATTTTTTTAGTCATTATGAAGTAAAAAGTAAATTAAACTGTACCACTCGAGAAATTACACATCTCTAATCCTTTACAGAACTAGCGATGCTTTCTCGTTGGATAAAAAATATATTTAGAAATTATATGCATACCTCAAAAATAAACTTTTCATGGAAAAAATCAAAATCTAAAATGACGGATGATAATTTTGTTATACGAACCAGATCTGTCGCTACCGTAATCAGTAAAATCATCAATTTTAATTCAAGATTTACTATCATTACAATAACAGTTGAACTGATATTTTGTTAACATTATAACTAAATAACAACTGTATAATATATGTAATTGGGGGTCCAAGGTTCAGATCTGAACAACTTTGATGTCGTATTAGAAAGAAAGTAATAGTCATATTAATGAATTTTGGTTGGGCTCTCTTTAATAAAATTTCCCTCGGAAAATGATCTAGATAGCTTTGTGAATGCTTACGTAACCGCATACGTCAGTCACCCAGAATCCATAGGTGAGAGTACAATGCGTAGGATGATTTATGCCAACAAAATCAGCCACCCAAGTTCAACGCAATTTTAGAACTCCGTATAACTTATAGTAGGAGAGTATTTGTTCACAGTATGATAAAAAAAAAAATGTAAAGAAACTGGCAGTATTTAACATAAGAAGAGTACAGGAGCACAGAACATCAGATAAAAAATTTCATTTGTCAGTCTTTTGTTCGCAGCCCTATGAAGTTAACCTTGAATGCAGCTCGCGAATTCAATCTTCCGTGATCTACCATTGAAAAAGTAGATGCATCTAGAATGCATCTACCATTGATTGAGGATGCAAGAAATTTCATCCTAATGAATTATAAATATTGCAGCACATTACAACACAAGTGTTCACACTGCTAGAAAGGAATTTCATGTGGAAATGATAGCAAGAATTGAAAATTATGATTGTTATCTTAAAAAAGCTATGTACTCATACAAGGATACATTTCATGGGTCTGGAAAAGTGAAAGCTAAAACGTTATAGGGATCAAAGAACCACATTTATACGAATTTGACCGAATTTATATTAGGTAGTCCAGAAATTAATGCTTGGTGCGGACTGCTTCACGATCGTTTGATTGGACCTTTTTTCTTTTCAAAATCGACAATTAACGGTAATATCTATCTGGACTTGTTAGAAGAGTTACAATCCTAAATCATGAGGTTAATCCTAAACCACACTGAGATTTATTACGAGGTTCGGATGGTAAATTTTGCACATATGTGCCTAGCATGGAGATGAAAAGAGATGTAGGAATGAAATAAAAATGAATCAAAGTACAAACTATAGCTACAAAATGCAGTATTTATTTTTCAATATAATCTCTGTTTACATCGATACACTTTTCCCAACTTGTGACAAATTTTTGCATTCCTCACTGAAAAATTCTGGCAGTCTTTCTCGGATTCAAATGGCCACCGCTTCCTACATCTCATCGATAGTGGTGTAATAATTATCTTTGAGATCCTTCTTGAGGTGAGTGAAGAAATGGAAGTCATACGGAGCCAAATCCGGCGAGTATGACGGATGCGGAATACGCTCAAACTTCAGCTTGCGGAGAGCCTCTATAGTGACGTGCGATCTGTGAGACCGCGCATTGTCATGTTGCAAGATTATAGGCATGGTGGTCTTTAGAACGCTGAGGTATCTTAACGTTTCAATGTACCATTTGGAGTTTACAGTCGTCCCTGTTCCAGATAGTCACATAAACCTGTCTGGCGTCCCAGAAAAGCACAAAAGGAGTTTCTTCGCAGAGGCTTAAGTTTTTAATTTTTTGGATTTTGGCGATTCGTAATGTCCGTATTCAATGCTTTGCCTTTTTTCTTTCAAGTTGTAATGATCTACCCAGTTTTCATACCCGGTCACAATATTGAAAAGGAAGTCGTTTCATTCAGCACGATAGTGCAGTGAAAGTTCTTCATAACATTCGATAAGACGCTGCTTGTGTTCATCCGTCAGCTTGCGTGGTACCCATCGTGTAGAGATTTTACGGTAACCCAGTTGCTCAAACTGAATAGCTATGACTATATAACTGAATAGCGATGCGTTGCTGGGTGATTCGCCTATCGCTTTGAAGCAAATCTTCCATCTCCTTTCGATGTTTCTCGACGTCAGTCACAGAAACTGGTCGTCCGATGCGAGGCGCGTCCTCAATTTTCACTTTACCAGCTTTACAGTCGCAAAATTTCAATCCCCACCTATTCATAGTACTCCTCTCAACAGTTTCACTACCGTTAACCACTTTTAAATGACGAAATATATTCGTAGGATTCACATTCTCTGCTGTTAAAAATTCGATCACTGCGCGCTGTTTTAACCGTATTGATTGATTAGCCGTACTCGACTCCATTTTAAGTGCTACTGAAAACAAACCGGTAAACGGTTTCTCAGGTTTGTAGAGGGGATTTTAAATACCATGTTCTGCCACGCCCAACTCGATAGTACTTTTTGTCTCCGTTTAGCACGGTAGTGTGCAAAATTAATCAGCCGAGTCTCGTAGTTAGTGAATTTCTTAACAATACATTCCCAGATTGCTGGATTACATGTGATGGACAGATTGTGTAGCCACTTCGATCATTGGATATATTAACTCCATGTGATTTCTTCCTGTGGATTTTCATCGAGGATAATGTATACGAGACTAATATAGTGAATACTGATGACTTTAATAAGAGGATTGTTGACAGCATTCGAACTCAGATATGTTACAATGAACATGGCATGAAATTGATTACCGGTTGAATATTATGCGAATTATTGATGGTGCACACATTGAATATATTTGATTACAGGTAAAAAAATAAGATTTTCAGTTTTAGTTTTTTCTAAAGTCATAGAACCCGTTTTTATATCTTAATAAATTATTTATTCAATATCAAAGTTGTTCAGATAATTCTAGGATACCCGGTGTACATACATAGATTCTGTTATTAATTTAAAAACTTATTAGTCGTATAAAAAAAGTAAAAAAAAAGAAGGAAAGTAGCTAATTTAAAAACAGCCAGTCTGGAATCTGAACGAACGACCGTCTGAATGGTAACGCCATTATTAAATTATCTAATAAATTATTTAATAATAACGTTATTATCGACTCGTTTTATCTTTTACATCCTACTCCAGATCCACCAGATCCTCCTCCAGATCTTGAGAGCCTCGATCTTATCTTTATCCTTTTTTTCCCTAGTGTCCTTGTTTCAATACCATACAAAAGTATACACCAAAAATAGCAATTTCCCAAACTCTTCCTCAGATTCAGATCTATGTTGCTGCAGATTACATTTTTCTTTCTAAAAAAAAGGCGCTTCCTTTGCCATTACAGTTCTCGTCTTAATCTCTTCTTTATTCCTCCAGTCTTAAGTTTCTCGGGACACATATCTTCTCTTCAATACATAAAAAAAATACAATAAACATTTGATCAAATTTACGATTTCCTCCTTTTTTACAAGAAAGTATTGTAATCTCGAAAAATTTTAGTTTTTAGATTTCAATGGAAATATCCATTTTGACCATCCCTGAATCCATTTTGATAGTTTGAGCGTGACGTCTGTACGTATGTACGTGCGTACATGTGCGTACGTGCGTACAGTTTTTATAATTAAAAAACGAATTGTAGCGTGTGTGAAAAATGCCATGCCTGACCGGGATTCGAACCCGAGACCTCCGGATGAAAAGCCGAGACGCTACCACTCGGCTACGGAGGCCGGCAACTTTTTTTTTTAAATTTAACCTATGATTAATTTATATTAACCTATGATTTAAAAAAAATTACAATAAATAATAATTCAATAACAATAAGAAATATGATAAAAATCAGAAGTTATCAGTGAAATAAAATTTTATGTACTTTTCATTTTAAGAGAAATTGTATATGTAAGTTAATAGGTGTACAAGCAAGTCAGATAGTGTCCACATCAGATTTTTTATGTATGAAAAAATATTTTTGTTTTTTATGAGGAAAAGTTTCACATCATCTTACACATACGGATTATTCATAATGAATTTCTGTCTTTAAGTTCAAAAACTTATACGGGTCCGGAAATTAAATATTATATACGTTTTAAATTTAATCAATCATTTATAGGATACATGTATAATTGTAATAAAAATAAAACCACGGAAGAAAAATAAAAAAAATAATGAGTGTTCATTTGATTTTTTTCTACATTTACTAATTAGAGAGAAAGTTATTAATTAACTAGTTAAATGTTTTTGTTAGCTTAAAAAAAATTATATGCAGGTCTAATGCATCTCTTACATAAAATCAAATGAAATCTTTTATGCGGATTTTTTTTTTTTAATTTCTCAAAGTTTAATCAATCAAACAAGTCTGAAAAATAATGAGTGTGCTCTTTTGAAACCAGACACCATCTCAATCCAGTTCCAATTTGGTGAAGGTTTATAAAGCTACTAACGGACCCGACAGACGTTGTCCTGTACATACGTCTTAAATTTGAAAATGTTAAACTTTTTTGAAAAAGCTGTAACAGGCATTTTTCTTTAAAAATAAAATACTGTAAACAAGTACACGACTAATATGAGTAACTTCTTTAAGATGAAATTTGAATTAAGTAACAGGACTGAAAAGATTTATTGTACCAA
>JAAAKQ030008987.1:0-11221 GCA_010016005.3 Zanna intricata | reverse complement strand
TTTTTTTTTAATACCCATTATTTTCGATACGAAATTGATCACAGTAAAATAAATTTCTCACATCTAATATTTGTGGATTATATAAAATTTTACAATTATATAAAATATATAATTGTTATATCCATGTTACAAAACTGAAATATTCAACATACACAAAATTATATTTTATCGTGTTCTTTTTAAATTAAAACTAAACGTTTTTATACTTTAACGAGTTTTTAATTAAGTAATATGAAACAGAACTTATTTACCTTATTAAAATAATTTAAATTCGTTTATATAATATGATTTTTTTTCTTGTGAACCGTACAAATTGAAGAAAACAATTTTGGAATGACGATTATTTATCAATCCATCATAATTTATCCGTTATTTTTATTTGTTCAATCTTATTTTTATTTTTTTTTTCAATCTTATTTAATTTTACCTAAAGTCACTGTATGTTCTTTTAAAAATTAATTCATTGGCAATACGAATAGAAGTTTTATTGTCCTCTCCCATTTATACGATGTTCATGAAAACGGTTGATAAAATGTTATTGGTTTTGTAATCAAGTTGCACAATATCATTCTGAAGTATATACGTCGGAAATCGTTCACTATAACCTACAGTTCCTTCCATCAGCGATCAGATGAAATAAGTTACTTTTTCATAGTGGTTGCAATAAGTGGAATTTTTTTCTACCTACTTCCATCTGGTAAATCCAGTTTAATACCGGATATCCGTTTTAAAATGAAGATGTAGGGAAAGGAAACATCGGAAAGTTATACCTATTTAGAACGAACAAATTAATTTTTTATGAAATCACTATTTTTTATAAATTACAAATATATGTACATTTACAATAATATTTAGATGCAATATAATCACACAATTTGTTTTTTTATCTGACTATTATGTCGAAGTTTTCAATCTTTTATTAAGTCAACTAAACCTCGTTGATTTAACATACTGTTGACTTAATTAAGTATAAATTTTATATTTATTTCTGCTATGAATATTAATGGAAAAATTTTAAGATCTGTTAATATTTCACTCTTTAATACGTTAGCAAAGACTGCTCAGTGAATGTATATTTCAAACCCTAACAACTCATCTTATTTTCAACATTTTTTTTGAACCCTAAGTAAATAGATAATTTACACAAATCGGTATATAAATTTATTTTATATAGAGTACATTAGAATCTAAATGTCATGTAAGTTTGCTACTCCATACTAATAAAAATGCAATTGATTATAACCCAATTACACTTCATAGAATAAAAAAAAAAATATAGATGCATCACGAATTTCTACCAGAACTTTCATAACCTACTTTGGTTATGAACAAACAGAACTGGTTCTGGAAGCTAAACAGAAAAAGAGAAGGTTGATTGTTTAGGTGATATGGCATGAGTCATCGGTCACTCCTGAAGACTACATAACCGTTTTTAAGAATAAAAAATATACCATGCCAGCTTGCGTCTGAAAGATAGTGAGAAAACCTTAAGGCTTTTAACAGAAATATTATAAATTAAATTACTTATAACTATCAAATACCAAACCTGTCTAAGGTTTGAACCCGAAACTATCCGAATAAAAAGCATATTTAACACTATTTCTCTCAAAAACTATTAACACTATTTCTTCACAAAAACGACATATTAAATATTTACTATTTTTCATCGATATTAATACAGATCGTAATTATTTCCCTTTTTTTATTTATAAATTTTATCTTTAATGATCGTACTTTATTTTCTCACAATTTTATTTGATCCTTAGGTAAGTACGAGTAGAAGAACAGTTTCTTTTGCGTATCTATCAAACAGGATATCTGTTATGATTTTAGGTGACATGCATTCTTTAATCAATCGTTTATCATTTTTCTTTCCTCTTCGAATTTTAATTTGCTATTTTCCGGTGTTTCGTTATCTTAGTATCTAAATTAGGGTTTTCGTTAACTCTTTTATTTGTTCTTTGGTTACATTTATTTTTTAATAATAAAATTATTTACCGAAAGTTGATTTTTTATTTTCAAATAGAAGTAGACTGCATCATGGTTTTCTTCCGGTAAATCGCTAGTTAGTCTTAACCATTTAACAAATTACCTTATTCGACTTCATTTTTTATTCAGTTTAAATTATCACTAATAATTCTCTACAGGTTATTAGAAAATTTGTCTTACTCTATATTTCAATCCAATTATTTCTGAATTTATTAAAAATAATTTTCAATCACGGAATAACCGCACATTTTATTTTAATTTAAAGACATTTAAATACAGGATTATTTTTATCCCTAAAATAACATATTATTTCTCATTACAAATTAATTGTAATCTTTTATTAAGTAAAGAGTTACGGTATTTTTTTTTTTTTGCATTCGTCGCAGTACCCTAATCATTTTATCTACCCATGGATTAGAAAGGGGTAGAATAAATAGTGATAGGTTGAAGGGTAATAAAATAATAGGCCGGTATAACATGTACTACTGGTTCATCCCTTAATTGATCAATGTTTCCCATAGCTGTCCAGTGACAAAAATTCATACTTAGTCTATCCCAAGGGAACTACTATATATAACCCCCCTTTATACCATTTATCCTGTTTTGTTTGTTAATATTCATGGCAACCTTTATAAACATCCATATACATATATATAAACAAAACCAAATAAATTTCCATAAACAACATAAAAATTTTCATGTTATATAATGAATTTTTTTCGTAAATTAATAATTCAATTCCCTGTATTATTGTTGTTATTATTATTATCGCCCATATCATGAATGAATTCACCTACATAAAGCAATTGAAATTATTATTTTTACTTCCTTGTACGAAATAAAGGAAATATTATGAAAACCGAAAAATTTCGGTTTTCATATTTCAACGAAAATATCCATTTTGACCATCCCTGAATCCATTTTAACTAGTCTCAGCATATCGTCTGTATATACGTACAAATCTCGCATAACTCAAAACCGATTAGTCGTAGGATGTTGAAATTTTGGATTTAAGACTGTTGTAATATCTAGTTGTGCACCTTCCCTTTTGATGGCAATCGACTGAATCAAAAGTGTCCAAAAAAGACCAAAATACAAAAAAGGATTTTTGGACATTTTCTTAAATGCATTAGCCATCATTGAGAGCTTTTCAACGATGTATCAAAAGTAGTACTTATTTTCATTAGTTCCAGAGTTATAATCAAAAAAAAATCTTAATTGATGAAATATTTACATTTTACAAGTGGAAGACACATCCGTTCGATCAAACAATCTCCATTTTTTTAACTTATTTTTAATTTAAATATATTGATTTATTAATAATTATTAACCTCTGATTGCAAAAAAATTCTTTCAGTAAATAGTAATTCAATAATAACAATAAAAAACACATATATGAAAAAATATCAGAAGTTATTAATGAAATAAAATTTTACGTGTTTTTAAAAATGTATTATGTAATTTAATAGGCGTACAAGAAGTCATGCGGTGTCCGCATTAGTGTTTTTTAAGTCACGAATAATTTTAGAGTTATTTATTAAAATATTTTTGAACCTAAATATGTTAAAACCCATAATGTTATAAAAATAATCTGCTAATTCAATTTCATTCTAAGGTACTACGTTCCAAGCTAAACACAATCTACAAACAGTTTTTAGTTATTTTAACAAATATCTATAAAAACTATATCCTTTACTTTTGCGACAGATGTTAAAAATTGGTCGCACGTAATAATAAAATTTTATTCAGAAAATCATATCGAAAGAAAAACTTCAGATTATATGTTAAATTAGTTTTAAGTTGGAGAATATGATAGAGATGTTATTTTTAGCAGTAAGCTTTTTATCTATTTAAAAAAATTATCATGATAAGATCTCATTCGGTGAAATTTAATTAAAAAATTCTAAATCGAAACGTGGAAACAAACTAGAGGTAGAAAAAAATCAGATATTTTTTAATAGGGTTTGATTTTTCTATATAAAAAGAAAACGTACAATAATATTAATTTAAATAATCTTCCCAGTATTGTTTTTCCAACTTAAAATAAGTTCATTATTTAAAACTTCATAAATATAAATTCTTTCAAGGTACATATTACCTCTTACATAGTATCCTACACATAGTATGTTATAATCAACGTTCTCATCATTAAAATATTTTAAACCTTTATTTTTACTTTACTGATTTCTATAATCCACATCAAAAATTAGTTATGTTGACACACTTGGTTTGCTTGTAAATGTCTTTCATTTAAAAACTATAAATTATTTTTTAAGCAAAAGATTATACTGTTATGCGACGAATTGATAGTTTTCTTTTTCTCGGAATTTTAATATTCAAAATATTTTTTACAAACTTAGTTGGTTTTTTACAATCCAAACATTTTAAGCTTATGCTCAGTAGTAGTTTCTTAATTTCGTACCTCTCTATTCCTTTTTTCTATTTTTATAAGGATTGGGGTTATTCGTCTTGTAGATTAATTTTAAACCGCGGTGTTTTTCGTAATCCTATATTTTAAATTAAGAAAAAAAAACATTTAATACTGCAAGCCTATACTTCTACATTTACATTAACAGCGACAAGAAATTTATTCTAAGAAACAAAAAAAAAAAAATAATTCTTCTTTTAATTTTGTCTTAAATCGACACAATTTTTTTCTTTTTCTTGATGAATTAATTAACTACAGAAGCTTTAAAAAGTATATACGTGGGAATGTAAAAATTAAATTTTGTAGCGTAGCCCAAAATGGTCAGGCATATAAAAGCTATGCCTGACCAAGATTCGAACCCGGAACCTCTAACTTATTTTATTTTTTTGTTTAATGTGGTAATGATTTGAAGAAAAAGTCATTGAAAGAATTGAATGGTATTATTGTTCACTTTATACATTTTTTTTTCACTTTGGGATTTTTTTACTTGTAATGAGGATATATATTTCGGAAACGGTTTTCCATTAATAGCATTTGAATTATACCTACCTTTAAGTTGGTAAATTATTTCTAACTTTTAACCATCATTAATTAGAATTTCTAATAGTATTGATGTAAACATTTTATCTAATTTATTCAAAAATAATTTAAATATAATTCATAAAAACAGTAAGAAATATAAATAATTTATATAGATAAAAGAAATTTTTGATGTCATCAATTACATTAGCTAAGCTCTAATTATATAATATATGAATTAAAAGTTGTTTTTTAACTGTTAAATACCTTATAATTAAATAAAAAAGTAATAAATTATTCGAATATTTCAACAACAAACATGATAAAAAGAGAGAAAAAAAACACGCTATGTTCATTGTAGTTGATTCACAGTTATATATATATTTTTCAAATGTAAATTATTAAATAAGAAGAAAAAGTTAGTTGAAATAATGTAAAAAAAAAAGAAAAATATTAAGGAAAACTTTTTAAAATAATCTTGTTCTGTTACTATTTATTTATCATGTTTTAAAACACCATATTACAGATGTCAAGTTTGAAACTAATAAATTAAATTACACGAACAGAGGGCTAAGAAAGAAAGGTTAAAAAAAAATAGTAACTAAAGTATATATTATGTTGTCTTTTTGCATATTTGAAAAAAATAATATACGTGTGTGTGTGTGTGTGTGTGTGTGTGTGCGCGCGCGCGTATTTATTACCGCACGTTAATAAATCAAAGAGACCAATTAATTGCACGAAAATTTAGTTGAACAATAAAAAGTGAAGGTTGAGGGTGGAGTTTTTGAATTTAAAACAATAAACATCTTTCCTGTAGATAAAATATTGAAAGAGATAGTTGAAAAAATAATGTTGTAATAAAACAATTTCTGTGCGTGTTAAGATAAAAACATAGGGATGGGATTGTTGTTATTATTATATATTGTATATATTTCTGTTGTGAGTATATGTGTATGTGAAATCACGAGTCCGCTATTCTGTTTTATCTGTTAACCGCTACTTCCCATCCGACATCACCACCCTCTTATCCCATATTTTAACTTGTCCTTCCAATTCTGCCCTACAAACTGTGTTACACTGCTTTAAACCTTTAACTACTATCATTCAAAATGATGTTCCGATAAAATATAATATTACCCAATTTCAACGTACTGCAATTTGTATCCTGTATTTTTATTATTATTATTCAAGGTAATTTACCCTAAATAATTACCCGAAATATTTTTATTGACTTCTTAATTTCGTTATTTATTGAATTAAATATTTAACATATTTTTAGGACTAGATATTCAATACTGCCGGCCTCCTTGGCTGAGTAGTAGCGTCTCAGCCTTTCATCTGGAAGTTCCGGTTTCGAATCCCGGACAGGCATGGCATTTTCACACGCTACAAATCATTCACTTCATTCTCTGAAGCAATATCTAACGGTAGTCCCAGAGGTAAAAAAAAGAAAGGTATCTATTACTCTAAATACTTTTTTTTAGGTAAAATCTATAATACCTAATATTAACGTTTTATAGCTTTAATTTTATTTTTTTAAAAATGGATATCTTTAGAATGGAGTAATTCTACTCATCATAATTATTTACGACTTCAAGGATTTCTGGAATGGATTCATGCAACACAGGTTACAAATATATGAATTCGTTGAAGCTTGCGTATTTAATTGCGTAACAATATTATGTACAAATTAATTAATTAATTTTTATAAATTACTGTAGTTAAAGGGTGGTTCAAAAAGAATGTAACACACTTTCAGGACATGTTCTGCTCAAGATAAAGTAGAGAGTTGATATAAACATAGGTTCCAAAATGTTTCGTTAGCGAGTGTCGGTTGCCGAAAGATTTATTCTTGATTTTTGTGCCTTCTGGAAACGTCAGACTGAAACTAAATTTGCAGTATTACAAAACAAAAGAATTAAATATTTTAGAAAAATCTTAAATATAAACACAATTAAACAAACTACTGAAAATGTCGTCCGCCATAATGAATATAGCACTCTGGCCGACAAACCGTGTGTTAATTGCTTTTCATATTGCAATAAGATATTTTGTATTAGTTTTACTAATAACAAAATTCTAATTCTGATAATGTGAATTTTAATAATACTTTATTATTATTGATAATATTTCTGCATGAAAAATATAAGTAACAGATAAGTATTTTGCATAAAATTTGAGAGAAGCAAGTTAAAAGCGGGGTTCGTTATAATGCTCTAAGTAGAAAAGTTGATGTTACTTTTATCTGCGGTAGCTATTGCAATATTAAACGAAAATAAAATTACATAATAATTAAAAAATTTTGCTCAGAACTGCACAAGGACAACTTCTAACCGATTAATTACACCCTTTCCATAAAATCTTCTCCTAATTTATAAAATTAACTAAATTTTTAATTCATATTTTGGTATTTCTGTTCATTTGAAGTTTGAAAAAATAAATTCTTCATACGAAAAATCTGAAGACTTCACATAAACAGAATGGCCGTTCAGTTTTTTCTTGGCGTCCTGTCCATAATGCAGGAAAAATTTGAACGAAGTAATCTTCAACTTCAAAAATCCGTTCACAGACGTACCTTATTATCAAATATAAAATATATGTATATAGCAGCGATAGTATATAATAATAATAATATATTATTTGTAATATAAAAATAAAATAAAAATCAACCTTACCAACAATTTATATAATGTCTCTAGCGCTTTGGATAATCCGACCATCCTCGGGGGAGAATTTTTTTCATAATTTAAAACATTAAAATTAACAAAAAGAAAATTAAAAAATTTTAAATTCACAACTACTGGTGGAAATTAATATATTATATAATGTAATATAATATATATTATCGCTGCATAAATTTTCATGTAAAGCTACTTTATACATTATATTATAAAATCTATATAGTTCGCATTTTGATTTGAGATATCACCTTTTTTTAAAGATAAATAGTTTTAGTTATGTTGGTAATAGAAAGACCTGTACAGATGATAGACTGTTAGGAGAAAGGCGAAAGATCTATAAAACGAGTAACTGAGAATATAGGATGTAGATAGTATTGTGAGGTAAAAGATTTGTTTAGAACAAAACGTGATAGTGTCAAAACGGTCAAATAACTGATGACTTGTAGAATTGGTTGTGCTTCTATCAAATCAAATAACTGTAGTACCGATTGGTTTAGTTAATAATTAGATTTTAATTGAATTAAACATCTCGTACTAATAATTTATACATCATGTTTTAAATTTACTGAAATAGAGATGTTAAAAAAATTACCTAATCTATAGCGATTGCAATTTTTTTAAATCTATAAAAGTAAATCTATGATTTAAAAGAAAATAAAAAAAAGAAAGAAAAAATAAGAATTCAGTTAAGGTAACAAAAGGGCTAAAAGGAATGGCCCCTTAGGGTTTAAGGGTGGATACGAATCGTGTTTTGGATGAACGCGTTGCATACCAATCACTCGTACTTTGTCAAGGTCCTTACTACTACTACACTAACAATGACAACTGTACGTAGTAATACTGTTTGTACCAGTTCAGGAAAAAGGAAGTACTTATCACAAGCCACTTTACTTTTTATTGCTCCCTGATTGGTTGTAAAAAAGGGTTACGAGTGATAATTCAACTGTCCCCCTTTACAAAAAAAAAAGGGGAATGACACCCTTTCAAATCGTCCTTGATGACGCCTTGCTCATCTTTCTAACCATTTCGTTTTCCTTTTCCTTTTTTTTTCTTATTCTTCTTCGTTTTATTTTATTTCCCCTTTTTATACCCTGTCATTTACTTTGTCGACGAACTATTAAATTTTGTAGTTCCACTTAAATAAAAATGTTTTTATTAATAGGACTGTGATAAAATATTACTTATCTATATGGGATGAAATAAAATGTTTTACTGTGATTTAACTGTAGTAATAGTAATAATAAAAAATAATATAGTATTAAAAAAAAGTAGAGGAATAGACAATAAAATATGATCTGATGGGAAATATTTTTTCCTTATTACTATTATTATTATTGAGTTTAATTATAATTTTTTTTATAAACTTTTACTCCATGAAAATTCATTCAAAATAATTATTAAAAATATTAAAAAAATAAAAAAACATTTAAAAGTGAAATACATTAGAAAGTTTTAAAAAAATTGTTTTTTAACATTTATAAATTCGTTATTTTTTTATAATTTTTATTGTTTTTTTAAAGTCGGTTTTATTTTTATTTTTTTCAGTACTTTTATTTATAGTCGCACCAACAGTTAGTCATTAGCAACTTATTAATGTAATGTAACTGTACCGGTAAATGTGAATCGGGCCTACTGTTCCTGAGACATGAAGTTAATTAAAACTCACCCACCAAAGAACACCGGTGTCCACTATGTAGTATTCAAATCGAATAAAAGCAACTATCTTTATTAGGATTTAAACCTGAGAACTTCGACTTCGAAATCATCTGATTTACAATGACGAGTTACCATTAAACCAACCTAGTAAGTTTATTTTTATTTTAATATAGGCTTGTGTAAAGAAAAGAAAAGAAAAACGCCCCCAATATATATATATATATATATATATATATATATATTTATATTTTTGTTTTGCTGTAGTACAATAATTTACAATCGGTTTCTCCTGACGAAACCATATGGAAATAATATGTTCAAAACATCACATGAGAGAGATATGAATCCCCACTTCAACTAAAACAAATAGTAAATGATTATAATAAGAGTAAACATCCATTTTAATAAAGATACTTATAGTAAGAAGTAAGATGTAGTAAACACTCATTATGACATAAGCACTATTATCACTGGATTTTAGATCTTGTCCAATGTATGGACCACATGTATCCAACACATTCAGTTTACACGCGATGTTTTTTATTAAATAGCAGATCCTCATGCTCAATTGAACACAGGTAGATAAACGAATGGATGAAAAATTAAACACACCGAAATAAAAGGCTGACAAAATAAGCGAATATGAGTGAATGCAAAGAAAGAATACGACAAACAGTAATAGCATTAAAATAACAAGAAAAAAGTAGCACCAATGGAAACTAAAATTATGAACAGAAGCAGGTAAATGGACAAGCAACAAAAAGTAATGAAACGTATGAAAATAGAGAATCTTCAACTACCGTCATTAAGGTACAGCATATGCCTCTCTTCTATCTCCGTCATCATCGTTGTCTTCTTTCTTTATCTGTTTAGCCTCCGGAACTACAAGGTATTACTTCAGAGGATGAATGAGGATGATGTATATGAATGTGAATGAAGTGTAGTCTTGTACAATCTCAGATCAACAACATCACGTTGTCTAATAGGTTCAAAGCAAGGGGATTTACATGTCTAGCGCAATCATGTATTTAGAACGATAACTTTCAGTCTCGACCCGAACATAAACTAATGTTCTGGTATTCGTGTTTCAGAATTTCTGTCGAATCAAGGCGGTTCACTTTCCTCTATATCTTGTTTCGTGTCTTTGGATCTTTTTAATATTGCTGTCAGTAGTAGTTCCTGTGAGCTGAATCCCACACGTTCATATCGATTTCAAAAAGTTCTTATAAAGAAATACCTTATTAGAGAGAGAGAGAGACAACCGAGAACTTCTACCCATTAACGCGTTAAATTACGCATGAAAAATACATACGCTTGATTTCTGCGAATCTGTTTTTTCTTCTCCAGTTCGAGTTCACGATCTTTCCACGTCATAAGTCGATCTAGATCTAAACCAAGGCATCTTACACTAGTCATGTGAGGAATTTCAACGTTAGACAAACTGACAGGATGGCAGTCACTTCTTCTGGTCGTAAACGTACCTTGGGACGATTCCTCCGATTAATTTTAATCTTCCTTTTGTGCAGCCAGTATGAAAAAAGATCGATTTTATATCATTTTGAAATGCTTTGCAAAGATATGATGTATAAAGATTATTAGTAACTTTAAACTTTAAAGTTCTTCCTTGGATTCCTAGTATATATATATATATATATTTATTTATTTATTTATTTATTAATACCTTAAGGTTTCTTATCAAAATTTCAAATGTGAAGAACACTTTATTTACGTTCAATGTTGCATTTAATTTAACCTGTAAGTTAAATAAGAATTTCTTGAGTACTTTATAACAAGTGAATTTATATATGAAAAATATGAAACCTGTACATATTACAAGTTTTATTACTCGCTAAAATATATTTCCAACATGTAATCTTGATCAAAGAGTGCTAATCGCATATAACTATTAAAAAAAAAATTTAACAGTTTTATATTTTTTAAATATTTT
>JAAAKQ030008976.1:0-18466 GCA_010016005.3 Zanna intricata | reverse complement strand
AACACGAAACACAGAATTGCTTTTTGGTTATATTTTTTGTACAGATGATACAAGAAGGCATGGTGAAGCACGAAAAAGAGGTATTGTAAAGCTTATAATGAAAGGAGATTTTTAGCACTCAAATACTTATTGATAACACGAAAAGAAAACACACAGCAAACACAACACAAATATATCACTAATCATTAAGATAACCATAGCGATCCAATCCGTCTTTACTCTACGACTTCCAATCATGAACTCAATTACATATACATATTTTTAAAAGCACATAAAATGTTATTTCACTAATAACTTCCGATTTTTTTGTTTTGTTTTTATTTTAAAATTGTTTCTTACAATTAGAGGTTAATAATTATTAATAAATCAATATATTAAAATTTAATAAAAAGTCGGATTCGAAGATGTGCCTTCCCCTAGTAAGATTCAAATGTTTCATTAATTAAAATTTTATTTGGCTGTAACTCTGGAACCAATTAAATAAATAAGTCCACTTATTATATATCGTTGAAACGTTTTCAAAGAGGGCTTATTACCACAGTTAATAAAACGTCCAAAATCGATTGTTTGGGGATTTTGGGCTTTTTTGGACACTTTTAGTTTAGTCGATTGCTACCAAAAGAGGAGAAGCACAACTAGATGTTAAAACAATCCTAAATCCAAAATTTTAACATCGTACGGCTAATCATTCTTTCGTTGTGTGAGATCGTACGTACCTACGTACGTACAGACGATACGCCGAAACTAGTCAAAATGAGATTTTTTTTACATACACTTTTTCTTTTTTTACTTCTACTTATTATGACATATTATTTAGCTTTCTATTGTTCTAGTGGGGTTGTGTATCATTCACAATTACTAACTCTATATACTTGGCATAAAAGCTTTTATTAATGTTTAATTTTTGAGGAGTGTAGCTGAGAATTTATTACATCGTTGAATTGGTTGCAGATTTAGGATTTCTTTTTTATTAATCTCTGATTAATATTATTTCAAATTTAATCAACAGAGTTTCTATATTTTAATTATATTTGAAATAAACTGAATGAAAGATAAATAAATTGTAATTTAATTAAAATGGCAATGAAAGAATAATATGGCTCTTTCTTGTAAGCAGAACTATTGTGTTGTATTAAATTAAAACTGTTTTGTAGTCAGCTTTGATAGTTAGATTCTTTTTAGTAAATATTGGAATTAAAACAGTTAACAAGTGTAAGTTAACATTTTCAATTCGCAGATATCGCCAGCATGTATTTGGATGGATCGAGGAAAGCCACAGTAAATTCTTGATCAGAGCAATATCACACAGTAGTAGGTAATTATAAAATAAAATATTTACCCAATTAAATTCCATACTTGAATAGTGTTTGTATTAGTATTTTAATAGTGTTTACAGTAAGGTAAATTATATGAAAATACTACAAAAAAATTCAGGAGTTAATAAATATTATTTGTGCAAGTACACGTTGAACAGGTAAGATGCTTTTTTTTGTATCAGGGAATATTTTTAATAAACTAGTTTCACTTCATTCTTACTTCTATAATTATAGTTCTCAAGCAAACGAAAATTCTTAATTTCAAATTTAAAAAAGGTAATTGCCAGATAGCAATTAGTTTTATTCTGCTATTTTACTTCTCCGTATTAACAAATATTTAAGTATGTTTATTACATTAAATTACATTTATCAGTGTCTATTCCATAATAAAAGAAATGAATAATTATTCGTTTAAGAAAAGTTATCATTCCTAAAAATTATATTTTTTAAATTAATTTTTTTGTTTGTTTATTTAAATACATTTTTCTCTCTTATTATTCTACCTCTTTGTCCTACTCTTGATATTTCAATATTCTTAATTTTATGTAACCATATTTTCCTTGGTCTTCTTCTTATTTCTCCCGGTTTCCCTCTCAATTAAACATTTTGATCCCTGTTTTTTTACTACCTTGGCAACTTCTTTATATTGCCGCTTTATACAACTACTTCCCTATTTTTAAGGTATATGATACCTCTTTGTCTTTCTTATTTCCTGCTATACTTTGGTAACCGTTTTCTGCACCAAAAATCAGAATTGTAGTGAGATATATCTAGTGAAACACTTCTTTATATTTCATTTCAACTCTTTGCACTCTGTACTTTATATCCTAGTTGTATATTTATGGTCTGATAAATAGATTTTTTTTGTTCTCTGTACTCTTTTCATATCTTTACATCAATTCTTCATCGTCTATCATCTAAATATTTTAAACATATTTTACTAATTCATATTTTATTTCAGATTTTCTTAGCATTTATCTCTATTCCCTTTTCTTCTGGTAACCTTTCTTTTTCTATTTAGCTTCCGGAACCACTTAAAGGTATTACTTCAGAGGATGAGTGAGAATGATATGTATGAATGTAAATGAAGTGCAATCTTGTATAGTCTCAGGTCGTCACATTCCGAAGATGTGCGGTTATTGGTTAATTGTGAAACCCAACCACCACCGAGCACCGGTATTCACGATCTAATATAGTATAAAAGTAACCGTCTTTAATATGATTTGAACCTTAGAACTCTTAAATTCGAAATCGGTTGATTTGTGATGATTAGTTTACCACTAGACCAATCCGGCAGGTTTATCTGGTAACCATTAATATCTCCAACTATTTTTTTCTTATACACATTTCTTTCATCCTAAGTATCAAGCATTTTCTAAAGTTTATTTTTAATTTCATGCCACTAAACCAGATAATTTTCGTGTATTTATTTTCTTCTTAGAGCTTGAAACACCTGTAATAGTATAATTAAATAACGAAAATGTTTAGATAAAAAAATAAAAATTGTATTTGAAAACAAAATATTTAGTGCCGGAAAAACTCAAAGAAAAAAAAACATAAAAATAAAATAAACAAAAAATGAAACACAATATAATAGAAATGTTATAGGAAAAGTTCTCTTTTTAGTCTGTAAAACAAAAAATAAATAAATAAACACGTAATACTCTTTTAAAAACATTAATGTAATGGACAATATGATGTTTTCAAGAAGTTAATCCTAGAAAGTGTGTATTATGAATGTAATAGAAATGGAACATTTAGGGTGAGTTCTGTGAGCAGAAATCTCTGTAATGATTCTAAAACATCAGCACAAACATAAGGAACAAGTGATTCGCATAGTAATCACGTCACGTTTAATATAAAAAATATATTGAGCATGGTAATTCAGTGTAGTTGAAACCCTTTAAATTTAAATAAGAAGAAAACCGTTGCGTTGTATTATTCAGATAGATTTAAAATCGCTAATCGCGTGAACAGAGTTCGTAATTTATTCATAATTGAATTATAACAATAATTTTTTCTGTAGCTCACTATGCAAAAATTCTGTGTAATTTATTAGATAAAAAATTCTATTAATTTGAACAAGTTTATTTCGTTTACAATAAAATCATACCGTATTGTATTGCTTTATAATACTTAATATAATGGTAAGCTTGTCATTATAATTAAATATTAATAATGCCTATTCCTGTGTAAAAATGTAATTTCATCGTTTGGAGTTCCCTTAAAAGAGCAGAACAAGTTTGCAAAATACAAAAATTGGCTGTCTGATCATCTTTTAACGACCAAATGTATGAATCATGTAGATCGAAATTTATAAATCCTTACGTTAATATATTACTATGACATCTTTATTAAACTGAATAGCAGTTTATTTTAAAAAAAATAACAATAACCTCTTCTAATAAACCAAAAAACAGAAATATTTTATTGTGACAGAATAGTCTGGATTATGAGAATCGGTGTTATGTAATGCTTTTGTTATCAGTTTTTAATAAATAACAAAGCATATTAAATAATCTTCCTTCCAGATTATTTAAAATTAGAATTAAAATGTTTTCTAATTTCTATACAACAACAAACTCTGTAGATAACAATATTACTCTGTAGTTAAATTTTTAAGTAGTGTTGTTTTGTAAAATAATCTGAATTGTCTGCCCGGTCATGGAACATCAAAGTCTAAAATAACAATTAAAGAAAAACTGTTACCCAATTAACACAATTTTTCATATCTAGCATACAGGATAACTAAACACCTCTGAAAAATAAATATTATTTTTCTTTAATTTTTATAATATTTTACTTTTATGAAGTTTTCACATTCAAAGTTAAACATTTAATTTTATAATTATTTTTATATTTTATAATTTAATAATCTTATAATTATTATTTACTTTTAATTGTAATATTTTAAATCAGTTCAATTAAAAAAAAAAGATCATTCTTAGAATAAGTTAAAATTATATATTATAAATGTTTTTTTTTAACCACTGAAAAAAAAATAATATGAGACACCAAATTAAATATAAAGAAAATAATTAAATCAAAAAACTTCAAATTTTAGTCAAAAATAAAACCAATTAATAAACTGCTTCTTCATGTCACTTAGTAACATAGACATTTAATAATTTTAGTGCAACTAGATTAAAACAACATTTAGTATTACTATTATTATTATTGTTATATATATATATATATATATATATATATATATTATATATAGTATTTGCAAATAGAGATGTATTTAGCGTAAGTTCAAGTGTAGGTGTGATATTTGAAACCAGACGTTTATCATTTTGTTAAGAACACTTTTAATTTCCTTTTAGAATAGTCGCTGTTTACAAGGGAAACAAGTATATAAGTTAGGAATTAAATTTTATTTAGATAAGTGCATAAAAGACATACAGTTGTACGATGCGATATGCGGTATCAATATTTATTACTCTTAGAATGTGATGCAAATATAACATTAAACACGGAGAGTATTAGTCTATCTGCGTAAGAGAGATGTGTTTACAATTTGGATTTATTGCGTCGAAAGACGCAATAAAAGATTGTGAACCGGACACTAGCGCACTGGTAATGCAAACTTGTCAGAATAAACATAAAAAAAAAGGTTAGTGAATTGAGAAATAATTGCGACAAGCGGTGGAACCCGATACTGAACCGAGAAAAGACTAAATAAAGACTTCAGCTCGGGAAGACTATAAAATTGTCTTCTTATTCTAGAGGCAGGGAATCGAAAAGTTGTGTGGTCAATTGGAGCCGGGGAATGTCTTGGGTTTATGGTCGTTCTACCATACCAAGCGAGCGGTTAATGTCCTCTATCTTATACCCTTAACATCATGTACACTAACAGGTTTTTTCAAATACATCAAAATATTTTTTCTATCTTTTAATTTTTTATTTAATTAAATTAATTTATATTTCATAAGTAAATCTATATAACATTCACTTACACTTTTCTAAACTGTTTGGAATAAAATACAAAAATTTCTCATATTATGAGAAAAAATCTAATTTAATCTGAAATAATAATAATACTAAAAATTGTTTATTAGTTATATCATACTATAGTTCAATCTCAAAATTTAAATAAATTATGAACCTAAATAAAAACAACAAAAATGAAAATTGTATAAAATTATTTTTAAAGTAAACCAAAATTAAATTAAATTATAAAAATTGCAAAAATAAGTTTACTTTCTTTACCCATTTTTCGAAGAAAATTACGGTGTTACTTTCGGTCGCATGGTGAGATTGGAGGCTGAAATTAAATTTTCTATGCGTTTTGAGGTATGAGAAGTACAAAAATTCATTCACTTAAAATATAATTTTCTTAACTTTCTTAGAGGCTTATGTATAAATTTTGTGGCTTGAAAATCTCCAAAACTCCTAAATCAATTTCATTCAAATTTAGTAATGCTGTAATAGTGTATCTGAAGTTGTGCATGTAAAATTTTGATGAAGATTGATTGAGTCGTTCTTGAATTACGCTCATTTTAAGGTCGATAATAGACAACTTAACCTCAATTTGACTGTGTAATGAAATATTTTCTTACGAGCTTATGCTACGAATCACAATGAGAGAATTGGAACTTGATGTTAGCGTGTAGAGTCTATTCGTTAATCAGAACTTGTTAGTGCGTTACTTTGAAAATCTGAAGGTTACTTTGAATGAAGGTGTCGAAAATCAAAAGTCAGTCTTCGTTTCCAAAATTGTGCAAGGGTATTTTTATATTACTATTAAAAAAATATTATTTTCAGATTAATAAATAGAATTAAATTACTCTCTAATTATGATTTATATAATATCATCAATATATTTCCCTTTCCTTAAATACATTCCTACCGATACCAAATTTTTTTTATTTCTTGTAAGAGAAATCCCATACAGATTAAAAGAAATATATATATATATATATTTGCAGAAAATATACAGGTTGTTTATTAAAATATCTAGCTTTGAAATAATTTTTTAAACCAATAAATGTAGAAAAATAAATTTTAAAAATATTCCTATCTCGAAACAATCAGTTTTTTTTAATGAGACCATCATAACCCAAGCCACCATAGGGGGGATTTATTAAATTGAAAAGAGCAAGGTTTTAACAAATAATTTTAAAGAGGACTGAAAATTAAACGTTTTAGTGTTTTACGATTGATTAGTTATTTAAGAGGTAGGTTTATATCCACTTATAAAATTAGCTGTAAGTCATTATATGCCCCCTATTTTATTTAGGACTGTAGTACAAAGTTTTTTTTTTTTAAAATGGTGTGTAACGTTCCATCTTTTTCATTTAAAAATCTTAAGTTCTTCCCGTGGAGGGCAACTGGGAGCTTGTGATGTGGTGATCATATCGAGATAATAAATCGTTTTTCGATGGTAGTATTTAAAAAACACCATTTTTTTTTTTTCATTCAACGGTCAAAAAGTTATCTAAAAATCACCATACTTAATGAATATTTGTATATTACATACAAAAATTATTTTTCCAAATTATATTATCTTTTACTTTTTTCCTACTGAAATCTTTACAAAAATCTATTCACGGTAAGTAATTATAAGTTACGAAAAAAAAAATCTGAACAAATAATTTGAACTACGGTACGAATATGGTTTTATTACTGTAAATTTCATAATAATAAATACTATGATACCGCAATTCATACAAATTATTTACTTTACACCTACATCCTATATTAAAACAAATTCTGTTGCTGCTATTGGTAATAATCATAGTTTTTCACAAGGTTATTTTCTTTCTCTTGTACCATTCCACAATTTAAATCACTGATGCAATGAAAATAAATTATTAGTTAAAAATTCCTTTAATCTGTTTATCAGTTATAAATATTGTCATTATTATAAGTTTTCTATAATATATATATATATATAATAATTATAATAAAATTATATTATAACACATTATATATTACATTAATGTACTATAGGTACCATATACATTGGGTGAAAAAAAAAGAATATAGGGGTTTTAATTTGTTATGTCTGTTGAATGAGGTATACAGTTCTGAACAGCTTTAGTTGCGCGCAAAGCCATAGATTGATTTTTTATCATTCCGTTTGGCAGCACTTTTAGCAGAGAGGGCAACCTATGAACAGAAAGCATGCTAATGTCGCTTTTTATTTTGCTATTTGTGAATCTGTGATTACAATTCAAGGCGTGTCCCATATAGTCTAATTTAATATTAAGTGTGCGGGATGACCGAGGGTGTCTGAAGAAAATGTTCAACGTATCAGGGAATCTTTCCTTGGTAATGCTAAAACATCTGTTAGGATGGTCAGCCACCAACTAGCAGTACCAATGATGTCAGTGTGAAATATTTAAGGAAATTTTTGCATATACATCCATACCGTTTATAACTGTTACAATGTTTAAAACTAACCAACTGCGCTGTGCCTATTTACTTCGTGATCGAAATATTGTAGTTAGGTGTGAACATTTAATTTTAGTGGATAAGTTAACACATATACTGTCCGTATTTGAGGGTTAGGAAATCCCTGTGAATTCTTACATTGGGAATGGGACTATCCAAAAATTAAATATTTTCTGGGCGATATCTAGAGCGAAAATTTACGATCCGTTCTCTTTTGCTGAAGCGTAACAGGAGTTACGTATTTGAATATGCTGCGTAAGTGGTCTTTCTTCAAATATAACATGTACCATAGAGTTTTATTTGGCAGCAAGATTGTGTGCCTCTTTACTGACATAAATTTGGGCGGAACTAGTTAAATGACGTTTTCCCGAATCTTTGGATCAGTCGACATAGACCCGATGACGGAGCTGGTTGTAAGTGACCTCCAAAGTCATTTGTCTATCCGATTTGAGGCATAAAATTGAACCAGGTTTTGCTTCCATTACTTCAAACACGGTGTTTAAAGGGTGGGACGAACTTTCCTACCGGTTGGATGTGTGCCGCATAACGAAAGGTTCACAAATTGAACACTTGTAGAGAAAAATTGTAAAAGTTAATCGTTCATTTTATTTTTATTTTTTATTGTAAGACAAAGTTGCGAAATATTAAACAGTTTAAAACCCCGATTTTTTTTGTGCACTGTATATTTATCTGGTGTCAACATATATATTGTTACCACACGCCTTTATCTCGGCGAGGCGCAAGAATGAAAAGTTAGCTGAAGTAGTACAGTGTACAAAGCGCATGCACAGGCGGGCACTCCCACCACACGGCATATGCTCGCGCATTTATACTACCATCATAGCAGCACTACCCCACCACCACTATGGGCTCTAATAAATGAAGGCTTTCTTGGGTGAAACTTCATTTTCACCATACACCACAGCCTAGAAAAGACCTCGGGGAAGAAGGAAATGGAAGAAGCAGAAAAGATTTCTCTAGCCGATCCAAGGCTTTAATGTGCTTTTTGCTTTAATGTGACAGTTATAATATTCTTAAATTTTCTTGAATTTTTTTTTTGTTTTAAACAATTATGGTTTGATTATACCAGAGATTGCTTTGCACATCATACGGTAATTTTTAATCCTGTGCGGTGGTTCTTGATGCATTTCAGGTTGTTTTTCCTGGTACCAGAAATTTAGTTATTCACATATACATATCACTTATTTTGTGAATAAAGTCTTTAAGTTAATATTTTATAAAATTCAAAAGTTGACATAAAGATATACGATTATTTGGATCGGAAACATTAAATGCCTGCACTATTTCAATTTTATATGGGTTCATATATAAATCCGTATGAAAATCCTCGAAACTTGTTCTTGGTTAATCAAGTAAAAGTGAATGTTAATGGTTAAGACCGTTTTGAGCTTTATCGTCGTAACTGTTACGGCGTCTTATGTTTTTAGATGTACGAGTATTTTTATTCCATTTTGTTTCAAGAATCTTCTTATTTGACACTAAACAAATTTCTTTAAAATTTTACGAGACCTTGTTAATGATGGCTAACAGTACCGCATCATTCCAACGGTTATTGATATATTGCTGAAACAACTACTTCGAAGCCGCTAAACTACACCATTTTTTCAATACTTCAAGGGAAAACTTATCTTGGTCATCTGTCCTTGTAGAAATTCTACTTTTATTTAAAAAAATATATATGTTTACAATCGATCGTTTTAATGGTTTATCAACTATGCATTTCATTTATTAAATATTTTGTGAGATTTAAGAATAATACTTTTGAGGAGTTTTGCGAAAAAATATAAAACAATTTAAAAATATGTTACATTTATTTGATACAGTCGAAGAAATTCAACACGAGTTACGCTTGTATGGTAGCGTTTTCAAGAACAAACTTCTGTTTTGTCTTTAAAAGAAAGTTTTCGATCAGTGCATCCTACAAGTCCTTACAAGGTAAGCGAACCTTGGATATTTACCGTCCAGTCAGAAGCAGTCGGTAGCACAAAGAGATATGGAACGCTGTATGTTTGAGTTACCAAACGGTAAAAGAAGCTCTGCAAACGAATTGGAGAACGATGAAAGTACACGATACCATCATAAAAGTTAAAAAATTAAAATTCGTTTTTAAAGGAAACGAATTAAAGTTGTTTTACGTAAGCCGAACTGTGTTTTTTCTTTGAAGCCTCCCAGGGCCGAATCCGCACTCAAGCATTTATACAGCCACGGAAGATGCCTCGCCTCTTCACTCGGGATGGGGATACTACAATGCCGGCCCAGGAGCCGGGACTCAATCGTTTAATGCCTGCTTCTAACGGTGACAAATAGAAAGTCTTTCCATTGGAAAGACTCCGTCATTCCAATGCCTGCCTCTAAAGGAAGTGACCCAAAAGCCGCCCCCTCTAGGTCTTGGCGTTCCAGGGTGCCAGAGTCCCCGTGCTTCTTCATCGGCGCCCACCCGTACAAGTATGGATGGACGACGACTCCACAAAAAGCTATCCGACTCACCCTTATACAACCATACTGAAGACGAGCCATGACATTCCCAAAAAGGTAAAGGGAATCCGGAGACTGCTTGAGGGCAACACTCCACAAAGGATCAACGGTCACCAGCACCTGCCCACATTGCGGAGACAGGAGTTCACGTCAAACCAGCGCAGTCATCTGTTTGGTGGTCCAATTTTCCGCAGACTTGGGTCTGCGGAATGCTTGGATCTGTGGATTACTTTCCGTAATCGTGGGTTTTTATATTTGGCTCGCTGATGCCTAGGCTCCCTCAATTAAAACATAGATTCAAGAGATCAACTCCTCCACAGATTTAGGGCGCGTGGCCTAAACATCAGTAACAACATCTATCCTCAGGGTCCCTCATACGAAACCGACAAACCGAACTGTTGTGATGAATTATACTAAAAAAGTTCCGTTTTATGGAATGACAAGGTGGATATTATTATTATTTGGATAAGTGACCAATCTTTTTTAGCAAGATTAACATCGACACATAGATTAGCAAGATCAACACAACATTAGTAAGAACACATTCATAAAAATAAATACGAATTAGTTAAAATTTGTAATATTCTAAATATTGGTGTACACTGGTAGGCATAAAAAATACTTAATAATGATGAGATGCTTAAAGTTTAAGGTGCTTCAGAGGAAAACAGTAAGGTTTGACTAATACTAATAATGAATACAATAATACTAAAAAATTACGCATAAGTACGCCTATGCACGCATAAATAGCTGGATTGTTTAAAGACCACTTGCTAAGTTAGGAATCACCAAAAATTAAAACATAAATTACTTCAATGCGAGTTTTTCTTTATCGTGAGATATTCTCTAAATATAATGGATTTTAAGAAAACATTAAATTAAAATCTTAACTGTGCTTCTACACTGATTAATTTTTTTCAAAAGCTTAAATAAAATCGTCGAACAATGGTTACATAGGATTATTTTTGAATAGATTTAAGTTGCACAACAATTGGAAGTGTATATATATATATATATATATGAAGAGAAACACGTATCGACTGATACGGGATCTATTATTATATATTGTGTGTATATGTACAAATGTATTATAGGCTATCATATCTACACGTACGAACATTACAGACGTACAGCCTACCAACAAACATACACACGCACAACAAACAATATCTTCGCTCGTTAGCTTCTACCTTAAGTTCTACCACATTGTTGGAATTGTTTCGTGATTTCAGGTAGTCGTTAGGAGCGCAAGCAATATAATCGCAAAATCAACAATCAACTCCGCACGCGAGATAGAAACAAATTTCTAACTTATTACTTTTATCCAACCTCCTAACTCCACCTTTTATTGGTTAGTTCAATAAATAAACACACGTAGACACACGATCATAGATATGTTTGCACTTGTAACAAAAATTGTTACCTTATTTTCCACCTGTAATTTAATAATTTTAAAATTAAATTAATGTATTTGAATAATATAACTAAATAAATATTACAACAAATTCATAGGTTTTTTTTTTAATTCATAATTTTTACTCTATAGTCGTAGAAAATAAATTTTTATCAGCAGTATTATTAAGAATAAATAACTTGTTAATACTTATATATTATAGTATAATATTGTGGTTTATTACTTAATAAAAATATAAATAAAAATCTTAAAAAGAGTCAATATACACTACAAAATTAAAATTAAAAAAATAAAATTATATGTCCTTATTTTATTTTTATTATTTCTACTCTGTTTCGGCCTTACCTTCATGTAATTTAGAATAAAATAAAATATTAAAAAATGATAAAAATGAAAAAATATCTTTGCCAGGAATCAAACCCGATACAATGTAATTAAGAATTCATTACTAACTTTTTAACCAAATTGTAGTTATAAAATCTTAAAAATGGAATACAATTTTTTTTTTTACCCTTTCGGCTATAATTCTATTGCAATATAGCAGATATAGCTATGTAAGGAAAATTTTTTGTTGTTCAAAATATTTGTCTTGTATTTTTGCAAATGTCGACATTTCATGACAATCTATGTCCAAAAAACGTACATACGTTTGTTGATAATATATCTTGGCTAGTACTTTGATTAATATTTCCGGAATGGCTCAACATAAACTCCGAAAAATTAAACAAAAGTTTTATACAACAAAAGTATTAAATTTTGGAAAAATAAAAAAAAGATAAAGGGTAGTTTTGCCATTAATTTTTTACTTCCTTTAGTGATAGAACACAAATTATAAATATTAACACGACTGCCGAAAATAAAAATTTCTCTTTTTCTTCTGTTTTGGTTACATCGTGATTTTGTATTTTATTAGCAAATAACCAGTTTGGATTTTGACAATCTGAAGATTGTTTGCGAAGATATAAGAACATTTCGAATAACCATGATCAGTAAAATCGAGTGTGTGTTTGATGAATGCAAAAGTTAGTTTTAAACCTACTAATGAACATTCCATTTGAATTTTGAAAATCGGATAATTGTTTGCACAGATATTACAAGATTACTCCTTTGCATCTCCCATAACGGCGCCCCAATGGCAACCCGTTTGATGGTAATGATTGGTTTAGCCTTATACCAGGTCACCACACTACTCACCATCACATCACTCACCACACGATAGAGTCGTGAGTTATTATCTCACCACTCTTGCCTCACACGCAGTCCCCCATGGGCAACCCATTAAATAGAAATCTTCATTAAAAAAGAATTCTTTAAATTTATTTAGTATTATTTTATTTAACATAGATTTAATTATATATTTTTATATTTTTCAGTCGACTGATCCGAATCATTCAATTCAAATCCAGATCACACAGTAATAGTCACAGAGTTCACAGTTCATTAAAGCTTGTGCTTCAACAGGCAAATTTCCACTAGCAGATATATATATATATATATATATATACATGTTTACATAGCCCATGACGCTTCCGGTAACGTTAGGATTCTATTTATAAATAATAGTAATTTTAAAAAATCTTAAATTTTCTGCATCGCGTTCATCGTTCACATAAATACTCGTATGTACTGAAAATAATTTTCATTAACTACTGAATTGTGATTATTTCTTATGTTAAGTATTTACATGTATTTACCCTAACATTATTTCATATGTTTAAATGTATTTTAAATTAATATGGCGTTTAATCTCAACTATTTTCTATTCTATAATTAATTGTATATATTGTGAAAATGCACTCATCAATCTTTACCGCGGTATCCCTTGATCTATCAAGGAAAATTTTGGAAAAATCTCTTATTTTTCCATCTAGTATCATATCTACTAATCATTTCTAATGTGATATATAGAATATAATAAGTACTGATCAAATTTATTTATTTTCTGATTTTGTTTCTTTACTATCGCGCAGAACACCAGCTTTATGTCCGCGAAAATGACTGATAGAGCGATAGATGAATGTTTAAAAAATCAAATAGTTTAAGGTTGTTAATTTGATGCGTTTGCCATTAAAAGTTAATAGTGTAAATAATTTTACTCGACAATTAGTTTTGTACAAAACCAGTATTTTTGTCTGTTTACCAGACTGAAATATTTACAACAAATATATCTGCTCTTATTAATTTTTATCGACATCAAGAGATTTACTTTACGTACTTAGTTATTCCTTTTTTTTATATCTTTTATTTTCTTGTACATATTTTTTATGTTTGTAAATCCAACATTCCTTATGGAGTTAATCTGTAGCTACAAGTTTAATCGTGAGAGATTATGCAAATGAAACTTTATTACACATAGTATGTTTGTTACATTCCAATTTATGTAAGAATTTAAAAATATGTATTTCATTTATTTATAACCATATACGTTCTATAAATTAAAAAAAAAAAATCCTAAAGAAATAGAGAGATATAACGGTGTTTGAATGATAAATACTTTTGTTAATATTTGTGTTCAAAAGTTAAATTCGTATGTTAGTCAGTGGATATATATATATATATATATATATATAATAAAATATCATTATTAAAGATTATGTTAATTATTCTGTCTCGTGTCATTAGTGCCAGTGCGACTACCTGTAATACTGTACTCGTATGTAGAATTACTAAATTAACCGTACAGCGTGCGGAATCCGGTATGGTGGGTGGATAGGACGGAATACGTACATCGTATATGATGACCCTAGAAGAGCACCTGTAGGCCTAACATCTTAACCCCTGGTTCTCCGCCTCTTTGCTTGCAAACCGTCCGTCCCCACTACAAACAACACTACCGCCACGCTTTTCATTTAGTATACTACTGCTTCTGCTGTTGCTTATAAATTGCAAGAATAAAGCTAATGGCCGATAATGAGTCCATAAACCACCGGCTACCCCTCTCCTTAAATTCACTCCGTTTCTCTTTCGCTATACATTTCTCTCGCTCTTTCTTTTCTATCCATACCGGCCGACAGTAATTACTGAAATCAAATCAAGTTCCGCTTGATTTGTAGCTAAGAATTAATTACAAATGTACAACGCGCACTCTAATAGTAATAGTAATAATTATAGTAGTAATAGGAGAAAACAACTTGACAGCTCCACCAACCAAACTTTTTAATATTTCTTTACTACGTATTTCTTCTTTCTTACTAACACCAGCATTATTATTCTTCCTTTTCACTAACCTTTTTTCCTTCTTCTCATTATTATTATTATTGTTGCTATTTTTACATACTTCTCTCCCTACTTAAATCTATAATACGACTTTCATTTTTAAATTACCTATCTTACTTTAAAAATAACCATTGCTTGAAATTATTATTTAAGCTATTCTGTGGCAGATTAAATTCATTATTAGTTATTATAATTTATTAAGTGATACTCGTAAAAGTTTTTTAAAACATACATAGCTAACAAATAATATACATATATAAGTGATAAATTAATACTTTTAAGTTTAAAGAAAATTTTATCAAGATATGGATACATTTACTTATGTTATATTAGAATAAGCATGCTTATAAAGTTAAACTTTACACGTCACTGTTTTTGAAGATCTTAACATATTATGGTAACCCCTCCTTTAACCAAAAAACAAAATTTTAAGGTTCAGAAATTCCGGAGGGATGTATATATGTATGCCAGAATGTTTTTTTACTTAATATCAGCAGATTTAATAGACCAATTTTGATTAAACTTTGCTCAATGATTTCTGTATATGGAGGATTGATGCTATTAAATTTTGATCACAATTTTTATAGGGGAAAAATACATGTATCTAAATAATATGTATATCTATGAGATATCTCAAGTTTTTATTCTAAGAGTAAGCCAGTTTTTTCACAGTATTAATGCTGGTAACTGATATCGTTTCTAATAGAGTTTGGTCTTATTCATAACCTCATAAAGGGGTGGGGAAAAGACTTTTCTGGACTTAAAAGTCACAATATTGTACTAATTAGATGATGTTTTAAAAAATAAAATTCATCACGAATTTTTTTACAAAATTTTACTTATTTACTGGAAATTTAACGAGGTTAAAAGGGGTTGAACGAAAAACCAAAAGAAATAAAAAATATAAAAAATTACTTCCCTCACTGTTTACACAATATTTCGTTAAATTTAAAATTGCTTGGGTGGTAGTTTCGACTTCCTTAAGAATTCTTATTATTTTTTTTTCTTTTCTAGTTTCATTTTGTTCGGTTACTAATTGATTACAGATGATCTCACACTCATTGGCGTTAATTTCATTCTTGTTTTGGTTTAAAAATAATATGGTATATATCGGTCACATTTAACGATTAGCCGTACATATTAATGTAATATATATATATATATTTTAGTTTGGTGTCATTTTTACTCTTGGAGCGAAATTCAGGTTGAAACTTTTCGCAAGTTTATTAGGAAACAAAGCGTTTCTTTAACTATGTTTAAATGAATGTTTTTTTTTTCTTTAATTACACTAGTAGGTCTTGTCCTAAATTTCTTTCCGTTTTTCGGGAAAACTATTTTGTCAGTTATTGGAAACAATCGTAAAAATTAATCAACTTAGAGTAAATGTAAAAATTTATAACTGTAACAGTAAATTCTATTCGATAAAAGTTAACAATTTTTCCACTTTACTGACCAAATTAATTTACATCATTTTGGTAATATAACCTTGTTAATAATGGAGTTAAATGTACAAGCTACTAAAATTAAAACCTTTTAAAAAAAGCTTATTTTTTGCTAGATTTATTAAATACTATAAAATACTATGTAAAGAACCACTACCGGTTACTTTTTAAAAGAGAATAATAATACATAAAATGTTTCACGATTCAAGTAGTACACGCACGATCCATCTGTCGACAAAGGTTTTATACTCTTATTTAAAACGTCTTTAGTTAGTGAAACAAAGATTTTCACGAACTATATTAAATGTTTTATTACTTTGTTGTTTTCTTTTCAAAAAATAAATTCTAACAAGACATTAATATACGTATGTAATTATGATTTGACTTCACAAATAACATTTTTATTTGAAAAATCAGAACATAAAATGAATTTGTTTTTTTTTGTATGCTCAGAAATATTGGAACCCTAGAGAATTTATGTATTACAGTTTCATTTTTAATTATAAATAACATGATTTAACTAAATTAAAAACAGATGAATACTTTTAAATTTATTTTTACCGACATCGGAACAGAGACGGTATATACGCTTGGGTAAGAAGTTTTGTGTGTGTGTGTGGCTGATGTTTTGACCAATGACGGTCTCAGCTGCTGTATGAGATGCTTAATAAATAAAAGGTATTCCATTACATTGTAGACCTACTTTTCTGGGAACAAGTGAATCCATCTCTTAAATTTACAAAACTGAAAAAAAAGATGAAACTTGAAGATTACCACCATCCAAAAAGAAAAATTTTGTACTTATGATTTGAATGGATTTAGATACATTGAACAAAAAACCTTTTGATAAGTTTGGTAATATAAAACTCCGCTTCCATACATAAAATAAGTTAAGGAAGACCTAAATAAAGCAAATATAGGAAAAAATTTCAAGATAGAAAAAATTTCAAGAAAAAATCTGCTGAATAAAGGTTGTTGTGAATAAGTCTTTAAAAACAATTTATTCAAAAAAAGCAACGAAAACATAAGATCAATTCTGATAGATTGAAATACTCCGTTTTCTGCTTTGACAGAGGTAAATTTATTTTTTTTTTTTAAGTACCTGATTATTCTTTTCAAGAAATATTGAGTATTGAAAGATATAATCAAAAGGAAAAGTTTAGTATTTAAATTTTCCTCCCATTTGCATAACATTATTAAAAAAAAATAATAATGATTTTCGCCTATTTTTTTTTTTTTTTTTTTTGAGTGGAAAGTAATAGAACTTTACTTTATAGGAGTTTAAAAAGTAAATTTTTATTCAAGAAAAATATCTCAATAATTATAAGAAGAAGAATACCTGGAATTCCAATGCAATTTGTACAATAACTTTGCTAGATAATGAACCAAAGAGTTCAGTTTTATATATTTTTATTTTTTTTTTTTTTTTTTTTTTTTTAGAATTTAGAATAAATAAACACAGAATAAGATAACATTTTTTAATTTTTTAAATGTCAATTTACATGATTCATTCTAATAGGAGCCAAAAAACGATCTAATAATCTTGTTTTGTTTCTTGAAAAATAGTTCTGACTTTTTGAGGGAACCCCATAAGATATATTTTAAAAAATATTTACATAAGACGAGAATATTTCTTAGCATAATACATCTTTATTAATAACGACAATCTCTGCGTTTTATTATAGCTAAACAAATACGATTTGATTTTTTTTTAAATGAAATAAATTATATCAATTTAAGAAAATTTTTATCTAATAATGCACAAAGAAATTTCGCTTTATGATTGAGAAAAATACTAAGATAAGGAATATGGGAATACTATTCATGAGAATTTTATCCACTTGTTTAATAATATTTCATTTACTACAAAAAAAGAATACAAGTCTTTATTATTATTATATGTCGAAAACTTCCCGATGGAAGACGTTAAGCATTTATGACTCATATTTCTTTCGCTTGGCGTTCTTCTTTTCTCTCCAAAATTCATTCTCTCAAAAAAGGCTTTTTTCCGTTCTTCAGACCATTTCGGACGGTGTTGTTTTGGCTTCAGTGCTTCTGGTTTAACTTCCCACTTATCTATTTTATTTCTGTATGTGTTTCTGTCTCTGATATCTCCTAGTGTAATTCCTGCGTGTCCTAAATCTTTTCGTGTTTCTGTGAGCCAGAGGATTGCAACTTTTAAT
>JAAAKQ030008921.1:0-18469 GCA_010016005.3 Zanna intricata | reverse complement strand
CGGTAGTTCCGGAGGCTAAACAGATAAAAGAGAAGACAGTCATCCAAAGATTTTTTGAACTTGAAGAAAACAATTTTTTTAAGAATTAAGAGCTGTTCAAGAAAAACAAAGATATAAAATTTTTTTTTAGTTATGAAAAGGAACTGCAATGGAACTAGAAGGCAAAACATTTATAAGTAACATCACACCTTTACTCATCAGTATGGAAAGTAGTAAAAGAGGAATAAGGTACTATCAAATCAGAAAATAGTAACTGTCAAAATTTGTACTTATACCTAATAGTGGGAAAATTAGCAACTAATTTAATAATCAAACAAGTTCAAGTCGAATTTATGCAGAATAAGAAATGACCACACAACAAATATTCAGATTCTTGTAGAAATAGTTTCCCAAATTATTCTAAAATAATCTCAGAACCAGCCACAAAGGAAGAGGTAGATTCAATAATTAAGTCTCTAAAAAATAACAAATCTTGGATTTTTATGAAATAGTGTGCTTAAAAAACTGATTTAACAAAAAATAAAACCAAAGTACTATAAGGAACAAATAGAAGTTCCATTATAGCAGGACCAGGGTTATACCTCTTGAAGTAGGAGTAGTCCCTGAGCAATGAAAATTAGCCAAAACTAAACTTTTAATAATAAAATGAGACCAGAAAATTATAGATCCTCCAAAATTGTTTCCACCTTTTTCAAAAGTATTTGAAAGGTTAGTATTCAATAGGTTATCATCTTGTCTAAATAAAAATAATGTATTAGTCAAGAATCTTGATTTAAAAATAACAATTAATGCTGTTACAGGCGTCAGTATTTTATTATTGTAATTTATAAAAATGTTTGTCTAAGGATTTACTGCACTATTGTAAAATCACTTCCAAAACTAAGATGGTTTTACTGATCCATAAACAAAATAAAAATGAATAAATAATAAGTTATTAAATAAACTTAATAAATTATTAAGTTATTATTATGTTTTTTCTGTTAATAAGTTATTTATATAACTTACAAAAAGTGCTTATCCATGATATCAAGTAGGTTAATGATATAACCTAATGGTTACAGGTAACTTGACAAAAGTTACTCCCAAAGAAACTTGTCAGAAGTTTTTGAAGGTGTTGTACTAACCTTCAAAAAGATGGCTCTATTGTTGGTACATTTGGGAAAGTTGTGGGACTCATAAGAAATGACACACAAACAAATATTCAGATTCTTGTAGCAATAGTTTCCTTCTTTTCATAAGAATTATTAACATAGGTTCGAAGATGAGCTGATAGAAGAAGCATGAAGTCCCATAAAACAGATCGGCATGGATGCTCTTCACTGTTTATTATTGGCCAAACAGCCCTAATGATTTTAAATATCTTTTTAATATGTTTTTGTGATTCTAAATATTTTATTTATGCCAATTATTTGGCCAGTACTGCATAAGGTAGAATTTTTCCAGATGGGAAAGAAAATGCATGTAAACATCTACGATTCAATTTCTTACCAAAATAACCACCTAAAGCCAAATCCAATAAAATTACAAATAATCTCATTTTATTTAAAAAATCATCAGGCACATCATGAACCATGAGTTGAATGGGAAGGAAACTGCTTGAAACACAGATTCATACCTAGTTACCTAATGTAAAATCAGGCAGATTGTCAGTTTATAAAGCTCAGTGATTTAAAACTAAAAAAAATATGGCATCAAAGAACAACTTCCTAAAGAAGCTTTCCAGTAGGAACAGTAGGAAGTGAGGAGTAAAGCCTCAGGTCGTAAGAATTTCAGCGCAACGAATTTGCTTTTTTGTACGTGAATGTGTCTTGTGTATGAGAATGTGTCTTAGGGAAGCACTAATCATGCAAAAGAAATAGTTACTTTCTTTAACTTTAATTTATAAGACTTAATTATTAGCTGCATGAAACTCATACAACTTGAAACAGGTTTTGCACCATTAAAACTTAAGTAAAGTTTTGCAGAATAGAAGACAGAGGGGTTTAAAGAGTCATTTGATGAATGGAGCACTCACTATATAGAGTCTGAAACACAGCTGCTGATTAAGGATAAGGAAGAGTTTTCTGATCGTCTTGTAAAGTATGTAGAAAGAATTGCCAGATACTCATCAGAGGTTACTCATCAGTAACCTCGGTGAAAGCATGCTCTAACAGATTTAAACATGCATGCAATACTTAAAACACATAAGAAAAGGCATGGCTCCAATAAAGAGAAACCTAACAGAACAGTACCTAGAAGAATCAACTAACGGGAATTAAAGATGTGAAGAATTTCAAGACATATAAAACTTCCTGAAATGTAATCTGTCCTCTGATAAATACTCCATTTAAAATTATGTCTTGTAACAGAGAGTGCAGTTAAGAAGACTGATTTTGGACTAGAAGATTACTAAATAAGATTAAGGTGGAAACAAAAACATAGAGTAGGTTAGTTCATAAAAATTGTTTTTTTTTTTAATGTGTACTAGCAAAATATGTATTATGAAAAATAATTTATTAATTCAAATTAAATATTGTAAATATATATGTATATATAAACCTCAATATAAGAGTGCTTTTTATGCACCACTGAAATACCAAATCAGTTTTCTTTTCATTTAAAAAAAAAAAAATCAGGACTTATCAGTTAATGTTATACCACCCAATTTTTTCTTATATTTCTGTGTACATTTTATATGAAATGTAACATGTACTTATGAATTAACTAAAGTAATTGTCTTCAGCAGCCAATATTTACACTGCAAGGAAAATATCTTGTATGGATTTCAACAAAAGAATTTGACAAAATGTGGAAATCAAGATGCTGGGTGTTTTATTAATTCTTCATTTCCCAAACTCCCAGATCCTTTCTCATACATGGTTATGGATATCAGCCTCAGAGTCTATGAAGTTGTACTAATAAACTGTCCAGATCCTGTTTTTTTTATTGTCTAACTTAGGTATATCCTTTCCAAAAGTCAGAATAAGGAATGGATGCAACAATTTTTAATTTGTAACAGTTTTAGTACAACTGTCAGTTTGAGAAAGTACTCCCTGGTTTCACACATCCTACTGAATACCCTTTGTTTCTGGCAGCATTCTTTTCTGTTTCCTTTTTATTTTGAAAACATGCTGTGGCCCAATTTGACAATTTTTCTGGGACCTCTCAACAACACTATACCTGTTCCACTTTCATTATTAATTCTCCCTGCAAACAGTTGTTCCAGACAATTCATGTCTTAATAGACTTGTGCTATTGTTGTTTGCACAATTTAAATACTGTTAATTCATGCAACCTTATACAATTAATATCTTAATGTAGATGAAGGTTAGTCATGAATCCATGAGCCAATTGCCTACTTGTATATCTACTGTTCAGTGACATGAATGTATGTTGTACCATCACTAGTACAATTAGAAAAATTTGTATAAAAATGTATTCCCACTTACCAACAACATTTTATGATGTATTATCAAAGTGCTTTCAGAGTAATTACTCCACCTTCAGGGATCATTTAAAACTATGAGTTTGTAACCATGTATATAGTATATATGTATGATTAAAATTAAAATTGCTATTTTCATAACAGTCATAAACATTCTACTGACATGGCGTTTTATTTTAATTAACAAATAACTTATTTCAATTAATGATGACCGACTGTTGACATACAATGAATGATGACAGACATATTATATACACTGTTACAAATTCCTAGTTTTAAATAATCCCTGAAGATAAGATAAGAATTACACTGAAAACGCTTAGTAATAAATTATAAAATATTGTTGGTAAGTGGGAATACATTTTTATACAAATTATAATAATACCAATAGTACCATGTTGAGAAAAAAGAATCTTAATTAGAAAAATATAGATTAATTTTTAATCATTCAAATAATTATGTTTTATATAACACATGATATCAACAGAGCTTCTGAAATTCATCATGTCTGATATTACCTAAGGATATGTAGGACATCCAGGGGATATTCTGAAATACTGTAGGATAGATGATGTCTTTAGGATTCCTTGAAGCTACAAATACCATATGCCAAGAATATTGCATAGAAATTTAAAATGTGTTCTGTAGATATATCCCATAAATATAATCAGAATTGAACACTTTTAATTCTAGAAATTCTCTCATAATATCACATGACTTGTTAGGAATCATCACAATATATCTGCATATCCTCTATTAGTACATCTGCAGGCTGTCCTGAGGACTTCCTTGTTGCTGCATGGGGCTCCTTCAGCATCATGACATATTCCTGGAAAAGAGTAACAGTCTATTTCTCTTTTCCCAGTTAACATATTACATCAAAATAATAAAAATAGAACCTTTGCAAATCAAAAAAGAGGTAAAAAATAGATACATATCAAATCAACTACAATTGACACATTAGATTGACTTACATAATGAAAGAAAGATTACAGAATTAATTAAATAAGCCTAGAGCTGATAATAATCCTTATTAATACGCTAGCAAACAACAGCAGAAATGACACTAAATAGAATAATTATATATAATATCCGCCAAGTATCATCTAGAAATAAGACAAAAGCAACAAGAAAGGAAGTAAAGAATCAGGTGCCATACAATTAATCATATAAATCGTACCATGTCATTTATTAAATCATATAAATTGCAATAACAACGGTATGCCAGCATATGAAGACTGTTTACAAGAAAATCAAATGATATTAAAATATTCCTGTAATTGGCTATGGAAATAACTTATATGAATTTATTCTTTTTTCAAGAATTTTTGAGTTTTTTTGTTATAATATTTTTTCAGCGAAGCCAGTTGATGAAGTAAGAAGCGATTTTTGTCATAATTTTTATTTCTTATGGAAAATCTTACAGAAATATTTTTAAATAAGGAATCATTATCAATTATGAAGTAGTTATTATTTTATTTCATGCAACTATAACACTTAAGTTGTCTTTTAATCTCCTAAAAAACCATTTTTTTTCTATTGTTTATTTTATTATTATTTATTAAAGGAGGGAAGAGTACTAATAATTAAATAATTTTGCACCTAAATGTTTTTAAAATTAAGTGGATTGTTTTTAATTTTAGTGAAGCTGGATACCGGACTTGATCCATTAAAATCAGTGCCTGCAACAAGAAGCAATGATGTCGGTAATAATGGACCTCAGCAGCATCTCACTTTGGATACTGAAGAAATTCGAGAAGATCTCATGTATACTACAAGTATAGATGAAAAAAGTTCAGCAACCTGTAATCCAGTGCCTTTCATCATCATTCTGTCAACTACATTTATTAATGTGCTACTTTTAACAATAAATCATCATTAAAACAAAAAATTACAATAATTATATTTGAAATTCCCCAGAAATAAAATCAGCCTAACAAAATTTGAATATTAAAATTTTACTAAATTTTGTAAAGTTCTTTAGATAAATAACAAAAAGTAATAATTAACTAGAGAAAAAATAAAAACTACAGAGTTACCTAACATATTTACCAATATCTTTTCAATTATGTTAATTTTAATTTTTTTTAATATTATCCTTAAAAATAACTCTTTAATGAAGAAGTAATTAAATCAGATCACTAATAAGTTTCATTTTTTGTTCAGTCTCTTAGAAATGAATTTAAAGTAATAGATTTTAAATTTCATATTTGAGGAAGATTTTGCAAAAATTACCTACCTTACATTGCACTGTTTGGTCATAACAATTCACCATGTCAGTCAGTATTACTGCCAATAAATAACTTCATTTATGAAATTGCTTTATACATTAACATGTATATTTAAATATAAATTTAATAAATAATTGAACATGTTTCAGCCCTTCAAAGAAATTATTATGTGAATTTTTATGTTTTAAGTAAGTAATAAAAAAATGTCTTCAGAATTATAATAATGATTATCAGCTCATCAAACATCATTTTATGCAATTATATACATAGCTAAGTTATGCTGATTATAATAGTTATTGTGTTTTGATAATTTCACATTTATTTACTTTTTTTTTGTTATTTTATTATTTTTTTTATAAAAGTTTACAGGTGAAAAGTTTTTCCTAGCCTTTTTTCTATTTATCATGTACAAGTGAGTAGTTAAATCACTGTGATAATTTTATACTACAGTATTATTATAATAGATTAACAGTACAGAATAATGAAATTATAAAAATAAATTCTTTTTAAAGAAACTGGACTTGAATGAAATAAAATTTTAACTTATTTTATAAATTATTTTATTATAAATGAAAATATAATCATTTAAGGAATGATACTGAAACGGTAAAATTAATTACTCACTTTACTTCATAGGAGGAAACATTCACTTGCTATGTGTGCATACATTGCACAGTGAAATCAGTTTAATTTGAATAGGTCCACTGACACACTCAAACTGTGTGGATATGTCTCCATATGTAGTAAAAAATTACTACATTTTATGCTGGGTTAATTATTTTTAATGATGTTTATATTAATGATAAAAACAATGTTTACTTAGCATTGTCAGATATAATTAATTTATTTCACATGCATTCTTATCGTTAAACTCCATAATGTATTGGAATTCATTCAATAAGTTAAATTTAACAGTGAATATGAAGAAAATATATTTAAAAAAATAGTTAATTATAAATTTCCTAAATGAAATCTTTATGAATAATTAATTTGTATGATGGACAGATCAACAAACAGTTGATCCGTTAGAAAAAATATTTACAAAGAGTAAAAGTTTATTAAACTTCATGTGTGAACATGTAACATGTACATATGTGTATATAACACACATGTTTCATACCATATTTAATTACAATTCCAGTAATTAGTTTAAATTATTAAATATTAAAATGTTCTCTTAATAGTAAACTTATTATTTTCTTTAAGTAAACTAAAAAGAGATTTTGTCAGGGACCATCTCCAGAGTACTTTAGTTTAATTAAAAATTATTAAATTATTTTATTTAAGTACTTTTATAATTACCACCCAATAGATTTCTAGATTTTAACAAATCACACAGTGATAAAATGTTTTAAGTATTTCATCTATAAATATAAAACTTAAGTTTCAAGCAGCTGTATGTTGTTTGTTTTTTGAAACAAATCATATTCATTCTTTTTTTCATATTGCCTGCCTATTTTGACTTTCTTAGTCATGATACAACTGCCATTATTTTCTGAATGAGTTGTTTTTTCATCGGTTACCTTCTAAAATAAATATATATTTATAATTTTAGCTTAAATACAATTTCTAGTATGTATATGAACTCTAGACTATGAAAAGACAAAGTTTTGTAGGTGTTCACACCATAACTGTATTTTAAAATTTGTTTTCTGATTAATATTTATGTCACTGATTTTAATACATTTAATTTATATGTTACATATAAATGTCAGCATCTAAGTATTCAAATAACCTATGTTCACAATGTAAGCTACATATGTAAAGCGAGTTTAAAGAAAAGAGATGAGTGAGGTATACATTATCTTATAGCAGTCTGTAAAGTGCCTTAATTAGTACACGGTAGGGGAGTGCCTTACCTTTCCGATCAGTGTTCAAACCTCACTATTTTAGTTTATTACAAATTAGGAAAAAAGTATTCTATCAGTTTATTTGAGTCTCACTAAATCTTATGCATATTTACAAAAAAAGTTGATACCTTTGTCTATAAAAATATACTTAAAAACTAATTGTTTTCAAAATTGATGGAAATACACTGGCAGGATTTTTTTAAAACTACTATGCAGTTCCTTCCTTGGTGAAGGTACTGTTGAGATTGTTCTGAAAAGATTTCAAAACTGATTATGAATATTCAAAACATGAGTTGATTTTGAAATTTATTTTTTAAAATGTTTAATCAAATTTCATCAAGTCGATATATTTTAGGTTTACTATATTTTATTGAAGATATAAGTTTCATATTAGTGTGCCTTTCACTAAATACTACCTACATGTTAATTATATTTTATTGATTTAGCTGGATTTTTCGCAAGCTTTTTGAGAATAAAATACTGTACTCCTTTTTATCATCTCATTCTTGAAGAAGGCTTTTGAGAAAACGCAACAGAATTTACTTAGACTGCAGAGTTCATACTTATAACTTTATTAAAGTTATACTTTAATAAAGTTATTATTATACTTTATTATACTCTATTATACTAGTTATTATACTTTATTAAAGTTATACTTTAATAAAGTTGGTTAAATTTACTTAATAATATTGTACTTTTATAAACTTAAAAAACTAACTACAGCATAGTGTACTTCTACTTTATAAAGTTAGAAAGAATGTAGTTTTTTTTTATTCTAAATATTATGTACTATGTTATCCTTCATACCTTTTTTTGATACGTTTTCTATTACTGAAAATGCTTAATACTGAGAAAGAGAATGTTATGAAAAGGAGGTGAGTGTTGATCACTATGTTTTTAGAAAATATTAGTAAATTATTGTGTGTTATTGTTATCTAATCATATTTTACCCTACTTCTTAATTATTACAGAGAGTAAATAATAGAAATATATTAGAAATAAAATATGATAGACGTATTATAAATTCAGCATTTTTTCGCAGTTTTGGGAATCAGATTAATGGGTAAAATCTTATTATCAGTCAAATTTTATTTTCATTCTTTTGTTTGATTAACAACTGTGGTAACAGATTAGGTTATTCATTATGGTAACAGAGGTGGAAAATGGTTCTCAGACCAGATTGTAGGGCTCCACCTCACAACCTGTAGTAGCGGTTAGCTGACAAATTACACTTTTTTGCACATCTATAAAAAAGATCTCTAACCGATAATAATATTGTCTGTATTTATTTTATAATTAATATAAAATTTGTTCATGTTTTATCTTTTTATTACATATTCTTTATTTTTATTTATTTATTTATTATTATTAATTTTTTGTTTTTTGTTTTTTTTTTTTTTTTTGTAACGTAATATAGCTTAAAATTTATTTACAATGTAATTATTGATAATATTTTTATGAAAGCGTAGTTGATAATTATAATCCAAAATGTGGATTAAATCAAATCACCCTTAAATTTACTGTCACCAACTTTCAAGATTTAATGTCTTTCACATGAATCCTTTTCTTTTTTTATGGGAATATATTTATAAATTAAAATATATATATATACATAATTTCTTATTGCCTTTAAATAGTTTCTTTCTGTTAGTTCCATAAAATCTACATGGCTTCTATAATGGGCAAGTTATTTCTCCACTGTGTAACTCCTAATTAAATTTTATTATGATATATTTACCTTTCTTTTAGATAAACAAGGATTATCTTTATATTCATGTTAAAGATAGTTCTCAGTCGGTAAATGATTAATGTTCTGAGTGTTAAAATATAACTGAATGTAAATGCTTGCATTTATTTTATATCAGTTATATAATTTTTTATCTAATGATCATAAATGAAAATAAGTGAAAGTTTTTCTTGTACAATGGTGTAGTATATGTGAATTATGCTGCAAAGAATATTAAGTCAGAATAAACAACTGTGAGGTATATTTTTTAAATTTTATCTTACACACTGATCCAAAAAGTAGAAAATTAATTCAGGATATTATCATAATGATGATTCTTTTTACTTTGCCTTGAATCAAAGTATATAAGTATATATAACACCTATAATGGTGAATACATCTGGTAAATGTATGAAGTAGTATACAAATAAAAATTTTATTAGAAATAATTATAATGAGTTCATCTTTCTAAAAACACATTTAAAATATGTTATGATTTTCTCCTTTAATAATTACAATCCATATTTTTACAAATTTAAAAAATGTTAATTATATTATTAATTTTTATAAAAATACAAATCGAATGTATAATTTAAAAGAAAAAATGTTTAATAGAAAAAAAAAAGATTTAAACTTACAATTTTTTAATATTGATTTATCTGTAAAACCTCTATTTTTGTTCATGATTATGAGATCTATGTGTTACTCTAATAATCCTGATCTTTTAGAAAAGTCACATCTATAAAAAAGACTTCTTAATCATAAAACATTTAGTTATTTCAGCTTTTTAACTTATATTAAAACACACACAGTGTGTGTTGTGTGTGTGTGTGTGTGTGTGTGTGTGTGTGTGTGTGTGTGTGTGTGTGTGTGTGTGTGTGTTATATGTGTGCACACAACACAAGAGAGGGAAGGGAGGGGAGAGACACATGCATTCAAACATGTGTATATATATATATATATATATATATATATACACACATATACAGGTGTGTGCACATAACAACACAGAGAGAGAGGGAGAGAGAAAGAAAATAAGAATTTTCTCATAAATAATTTTATCCTGGATATGTCAGTAAACTGAACTTAAATGTAAAAATTATTAATTAAATAAACATTTTATTGTTCTTAATTTAAGGATAAATCAATTACATGTAGCATCTATTTTATATAATTAGTTTATTGGCAATACTTCAACCAATTGCTGTCCACACAATTCAGAGAAAGGAGCTATGTCCTTAACTTCAGCAATGAAAATTGTAAATATAAACAATAATTATTATAAAGCAGTCGATGTTTATTTTAATTGAGCTTGTAATTAAGTTACAACCAAAAAATTCAGCACACTTAAAAGAAGTAGGAAAGGTTTTATTATCTCACCTAGTATTAAAAGATTTATGATCTGTTGTGATAAAATAAGTTTGTAAGTGAAGAAAGCATTTCTGTTGTTTAAAAATGTATAAAATTTAAATGAATGTAGAAAAACGAGAAAAAATTAAATTAGGTTTTGCATGTGGAGGGATTTAAAACAACTGTATACAGAAATTGTTTGAAATTTGAACTCAGATATTCCAATTTGTTTATCTCTGTTCTGACTATTTCAAGTTGGTTTTCATAGATACGATAAATTAGAATACATGGAGCTCTTATTTTGAACATTTTTTTATTGATATCCTTATACATGATATATTCTTCTGTAAATATTAATTCTTTGGCACGATATTATTGCAATCATGAAGCTACTCAATTTCAGTTCTTTAAATTCAAGGTTTAGGTCTACTGAGAAGATTTCTTAATGATTTTGTCTATGAATACTGTATTATTAGTGTAAGTTTAATTATTCATTTATTAAGTTAATTTGTCACATTTTTAATTATAGAATGTTACCTGTATTCACAGTTTTAATTATATATGTATGTATATTTTTGCAAAAAAATTGAAATTGTGAATATGTTGTGTTATAAGACTTAGAAGGAAAATTAAATGCTCACGTTTTTGTTTGAAAGTCTTAGAATGAAGTTAGATTAGATGTTATATAGATATATTATATTAAGATAAGTATATAAAAGAATCACAAAAAGCTACTTGATTGTTTTTATTAATTTATTTATGTTTATTAAAAAAAAAAATTATTTTTTAATGCGACTTGAATTTTGTAAAAAATATTCATGAAGCTTAAAGACTCTAAATTGTGAAATCTTTCCTTATATGATGTACACATACACACACATATACATCTCTACTAATGGTACAATAGGAGGGACTTTTCTAAAGAATAAGAATTAAGTATTACATTTGTCCTCCACAAGAAACATTGCAATAAATTTTCATTTACATTAACCTATTTGTATAAATAAAACAGACATATAAGAGCAACAGTAACCCAATAAAAGAAATTAACGTCTGTTACTGGATTTACTCAAGAGTATTGTAATCTTCTTAATCTAATCTGTTCTCAATAATTCTACTGATCCATCCTCTTCATCAATCTCTTATTTTACCTATTTCTTCTCCACATACAATAAATAATTAAATATATTGATTAAATTTTTCTCACTTACCACTGGTTTCTTTTGCACAACTTTAATTTAGACTCACATTTATCATATTTGGTTCATGTCTGCCATCCTATCTCATTCACTTCTTAGAGGGTTCATTCATTACTTCTCATTTTCCCCGTTTAATCTTCCTGTGTTTATATTTTAAGAACCTCTTTTCAAATTTTTCTCAATCTCTCTTTCATTCAAATCAAATGAGCCATAAATATGCCTTATTCATAACATGTGAATTCAATAAACATTTTTCTCTTTCAGTTGAAGATGGAGTTTCAGTTGAAATGGAGTTGAAGATGGCTTATGCCATAGAATTCTTAGAAAAAATTATCTTCACATTAAATGCTTCTGTTGCTATCATTTCACTTGAATTTTATTTTTTTTTTTAACTGAATATTATATTACCAATGTAATGAAACATTTTAGCTCTTTATTAATTTTTATACCATATTATAATGAACTATAATGATTGAAATTGAAATATAACAATATTCAACTTGCTATAAATAAATGCAAAATTGACATAACTTTTGACAAGAATGAGAATCATCTAATACGTTTTCTCATTTTAGATTTTGAATTTCAAAATTATTGTTAAATAGAAACCATAGAAATATGTATGTGTGTATGTATAATTTAATGTATATAACATGTTTTTTTATCTGTTAGACTATTTTTTTTATTGTTATGTAACAAATTATCTGATTTAACTGTGATCATCAACATTAGAATAAATAATGGATTATGGATTATTAATGGAATATAATATAATTATATCAGTCTGCTGGTTTTACTGCATTACTAACTAGTCTGTAAAGAGTTGGATAGTAAAAACATAATAATAAACTAACATAATTACATGCTATAATATTCTAAAAGCTGTCAGTTAGTTATAAGATACTCAATAAAATAATCTAATTTCTATTTACTAGTTGTATAATTATTTATATTTATGTCAAAGTAACTCCTAGATTTTATATAAATTAGGAATGTTGTGGTAGGAAACTATATTCTCTAAAAATATTTTCCTTACTTAATTAAATACAATTTTCAAGACTACAAGACTACTGGACCAGATTTCACAGAATTGCTCTGATGCAATTAGTCAATGGCAAACAGTGGAACTTCGTCAAAAATTGAGAGAAATTGTATGCTAGTGTAGGTGCTGCAGGCCATAATGTGATTTTTGAAAGTCCTTAAACATTCAGTACATCTTGTTACAGTCACCTCTGAATTTTTTGTATAGGTACTAACTAGAATAGAGAAACACTTTGATATTCTTTAATCTCTAGTGATCGAATTTAGTCATATCCTTAGTGGCATTGTTTTTCCTGATAATAAAGTGACATCTTTATTTTTTTATGTTTTCTCAGTTACATGGAATAGAGATTGTATACAGTTCATATTATATATAGTTAATCATAATCAACTAGAATTGGATACATAATAGATTTATTCTGATTTCATGTGTTAACTCCACTGATTTGGCATCACAAAATCTGCAAGTGCATTGTTATACATTGACAGTGCACTGTGTCACTGCATTGCTGTACTCATCATCTAATGTAACTGGTTTTCTTCTGTTTATAATGAATGAATGATTGGTTTAAGGTACTAATCTTACATGGATGTTTAGCCAATTTATTTATTTATTTACTGTGCTGTTATATAACACTACAGAATTCATTTACAGAATTCTGAAAACAGTAGTTGATGACTTGTCAGTGCTAAATATATCATCTATAGTTAAAGTACATTGTTAGAATGCATAATAAAATACATTTTAAAAATACTTAAAAACACATTCACATGTATCTGAAATAGACTGAATTTCCTTCAGATTTAACAGTTAGATATATACTCAATAACTTTTAGATGTTTAGTAATTTACCATGACATAACAATATAGTGATATATATGAAATATATAACATGAATATGTAACCTAGAATTTGCAATTAATCAGAATAAAACAATACTTAACCAAAAAGACGGATCTAGTTGATTAGAAATTCATTTCTTCAGAATAATATCACACTCTGGGGAAAATCTAGTAGAGAGTTTTTGAACTCTAATACAAATAATAAATTATGAAGACAAATAGCAGCATAAAATGGAAGATGTATAAATGATTTATGTCTTGGAAATAATTATTTATTTTATTTTTATAATTTATTTTATTTTGGACCTATTATTTATTAATTTTAATGATATTCATAAAAATTAGATACTTTGAAAGTGTTTAACATCATTTCCAATAAACTATACCAAATGATAAATATGTATTGAAGGAAATGTTAATGTTTTAAAAATTTTTAAATTAACTTTACAAGATTCCTAAGAGTGAGATTTTCTATAACTTTAGTGACCAAAGTATTTTAATGCTGTTTGGCAAATTTCCTCAGAAGATGATGCTTAAGTAATTTATATACATATGTACACATAATAAATCATTAGCAGTACCTTCCCATGTAGAATCCCTGACAGGATCACAATAAAAACAAAAGCTGTTTCACCAGAAACATAACATAAGTTTAGAAGAAAATGAAAAAGAAGAGGACAAGATTTCCAAAGTGAGAGTACTGAACCTCACAAAATTACTCAAGCATAACTTAATTATCTAGTTCATGATCTCTATTTGTCTAAAATGCAGTCAGAATTACTGGCTTAAAGATTCTTCTCTTTTTCTGTTTAGCCTCCGGAACTACCATAAGGTATTACTTCAGAGGATGAATGAGGATGGTATGAATGTCAATGAAATGTAGTCTTGTACAATCTCAGGTTAACCACTCCTGAGAAATTTGGTTAATTGGAATCCAACCAACAAAGAACACCGATATCTATGATCTACTATTCAAATATATATAAAAACAGCTATCTTTACTACAATTTGAACCTTAGAACTCTCAACTTCAAAATCAGCTGATTTGCAATGTCGTGTAAACCACTAGTCCAACCAGTGGGCTACTGGCTCAAGATTAAAAGGCCTAAACTTCCTCAAAAGTAGAAATAAAATTTTTGTTTTCCGTGTTAGGCAGCAAGAATTTCAGCACCTATTCTCCTTACAAGAAAATATAAATCTACTAGGACATCATCACAATCCTACAGAATGGAGGTTGTTTGTAGACTTCTCTAAAACAAATTTCAAAGCCGTCCTCCATCACAGTGGAAATGAGAAACCACCAATTCCTTTTGTTTATGCACCAAAATTGAAGGAGACCTACGACAATATGATATTTTTACTAACGCTGATACAGTATGAAAAGTATTCTTGGTTTACATGTGGAAACTTACGGGTGATAACTATTTTATTAGCACTGCAGCTGGTTGTACTAAGTGCTGTTGTTTCTTATGCAAGTGAGATAGTAGAGAAAGGAATAACCACTACATTAAAAAATACTGGCTAAAGATTGACGTACTCATATCAAGGCATAAAAATGTTATTGTCACTTTGGATAAAGTGTATCTTCCTCCATTACATTTAAAACTTGACTTGTTTAGAAGAGTGACTTGACTTGTTTAAAAATGTTGTCTAAGCAATGGATTGTAATGGAAAACATTTCTTATATTTTAAAAGCAGTGTTCCAGGATCATTGAGGCAAAAATTAAAAAAGGAATATTTGATGGACCACAAACATGTAAGCTAATGAAGGATTCGGATTTTGAGAGGAATTTGAATGAACTTGAGAAAGTAACATTGGTATCACTTCAAAATATTGTTAAATCATTCATGAGTTCATGAGCAAAATGAAGTTCACATCTGGACTTTTTTCCTCACTAGTGATGTACGTGATGAGTAGTAATGGTGAATACTTTCACCAGTATATATAATTATGGAAATACCCTGCCAGGAAAAATGTAGCCCAAATATTCTTGTTGATTGTTGCAAAATAAGAAAAAAAATGTAGATGTAGGTAAGATAATGTCATACTATATACTGTATAATTCTGTAAAATCAAGTTCTCTTTAAATTTATGTTACTAAAAAGCCCTGCCCTCCATCCAGTTTTGGTTTTCAAATTTTAAAACAGCAGGAAAAAATACTAGAGACACATCTTATTAATTGTATGTAACAGAAAAAAAGCATTTTTTTGTAGACCACTGTTATCATCATTGTTACATCAATCTACAGGCTGCAGCTTTGTCAAGACTTTTAAAAAGGAAAGCAAAATAATTATACATTTAAAATTACTGAATTCTTTTGGAGAGATTAATTACAAATTTGTAAACCATTTGAAAATTTTACAAGATCAGGAAAAGTGCTGAATTCAGAAGCAGTTGTTAAAAACATAATAGGTTCTGATATCAGTTTTGTACATTTAAAAAAAAATGAAGAGGTGGTTTAACTGTTCCCAATTTTTAGTTGCTGAAGTGTAGTTATTATCACTGCCTTTGTGAAAATGTATTATTAAGCTTACTTCCAAAAACCACATTTTTTTTATAGTTTATAATTACCAGTAATTAATTTAAAGAAATAACTACTCACTCATTTCAAATTTCTATTACAGAGGTATAGGTAAAATATTAGGTTATTCCTGAATAGATACATCAAATCTATATGAGATTGTAGAAACTGACAAAACAGAGACAAGCATTTAAATTTAAGAAATTTTTTAAAATTTACATCAGCTTAGATAAATATTTCCAGCCAGCTGGTAACTTTTACTTTTATATTCTCTTCCCCTATTTCTTAAGATTTAGTATAACTGAAACAAAATTTGATATTGCATTGAAACTGATAAATTTAAATAAAAAATATCATTTTCAGAATTTTTAAAAAATGTTAATGTAATCTAAAATAAGTATTCCGTAAGGGAGGATATTGCAGGTATATCCCAATTTAATTATTAAAATGCTGTAAATGAATGATGACATCTGTAGAAAAAAGGAAACTACTTTAAGGCAGTGTTTTTGTAAAAATTTTACATCTCCTCATTATTCATTTGAATGGTATAAAAATAAAAATATTAAAATTGTTTATGAACTGATTAACTATCAAAAAAAGCTTACAGTCATTTAACACGTCTATTACCACTTTAGTCTAATTTATTTAAAGTTTCAGAGAAGAAGGAAGTTGCCCAGAAACACTTCATACACACCTCATACTTCATACAAATGTTATATTACATGCCCTTTCGAATGTAGTTTAGGTTGTTGCAGTGGAATCCAAAGAAGGCTGAAAGTGATTCCTCTTTTACTGAACAGTCACAATGAAAATGTTTTTCTGGGCAGAAATAGATCTTGATTCCTGAGTACTTTTGCTGCTATCTCCTTTGCTTTTGAAAAGTGGTTGATTTATCATGTACTGTTCAACTGCCATTGGTTATAAAAGAAGTTGTAAAATGAAGCTGTGCGGGGAGATGTAATATCAGTCAGCTGAAGGACCATAACTGCTCTACTAACTTTTGATTTTTGTGGTTTCAATTTCATGCACTGTCATCAATCACAAAACAATATTTACAGCAAAAGTGTTTCAGTGATTCTGGTAATTTATAACTATATAGTTCCAACATAATGTTTGTGGTGCATCAATGAGTCCCAAAATAATGGTTAGAAAGGTCACAGAATCCCGTCCACATCAGGTGTAACTCTATAGCAATCAATCCAATAGGCTGCTTATCCCTGTAGTTTGGGACACATCAAGATTGTCAGTATTCTAAAGAACACTGTTGTTTGTCAAACACACTTACAAAAAAGGAGATAATCCTTTGTACATGACATTTGAAACAGAGTCTGTAGAAGATTGCAATGAAAACCATTAGGATAATGAAAGCAAATTCCACAATAGCAAAGAATATTCCAACCTTGAACAGTTCTCTTCCTTCTTATATCTTGTAGGAAAAATCTTGTGTGCCATCAGCAAATTTATCATATAAGAATGTTAATCATCCATTCGAAGACCTTCCCTTGTGCGCCAAAGATACATACAACCTATACAAAGCGCTTCCAATGGAAATAGTTCAGTAATCTAGAATGAGTAAGTTATCATGACTTTTTAACCATGACCATTGCTTTACAAAGTTTATGTTGGTGATTCTGTCGGAAAGGAACATGCCTTCTTGATATGCCAAGGATACCAGGGAATAAAAGGATATTCAGAATTAAAAAGGTTGTGCCCTTTTTAAACCTAACTGGTCCTTAATTACTACAATTTCAACTACGCATTTTATTTATTTGTAAATTTTAGAGTATTTTCAAAGCACGTGACAATATAATGATGATAACATGTGGTAGTTTTTTCATCATCTGCTCATTTGGGTTTGATAACAGTAAATGTGCTTTTTCTTATGATCCAGTCTAATATATAAAAATTACTTAATCCTATGGTACCTTCTGATTAAATGGAGGCCACCTGGTGTCAGAAGGAAGACTGATGTTTTTAAAAAATTCAAATATGTACACACAGTATAGCCCTTTATTTATATCATACAAAATTTTTGAAATTTTACAAACTCCTTTTTTTTTAACAGTCCCTAAACTTAACGGTGTCACTGAGGAGCTCATTGAATACATTGCCACCGGCCGCCGATCGCGACATGTATTCAGCCAAACACGAATCTAAATAGTGGCGAGCTGCCCCTATGTTTTTTGTCCTTTCAGAGGATGATATGTATGAGAATGAAGTGTAGTCTTGTACAATCTCAGGTCGACCATTCCTGAGAAGTGTGGTTAATTGAAACCCAACCAC
>JAAAKQ030008898.1:0-64475 GCA_010016005.3 Zanna intricata | reverse complement strand
AATAATTTTGTTCATTTTTAAATTATAAAAAATATGTGAATAAGAAGAAATTAAACTTAACACAAATGTGTTAACAAAGTAATATGATTTTTAAGAGAAAAAACATGAAAGATTTGATTTTATAATATACTATTATAATATAATATACATATTATACAAAATTTTCTCATACGAGTTAGAATCGAGTTTTATTCTCCATTTTTAAGTGATTTCCAATAAAAAGGAGAGGATCTTAGTGACATCTCAGTATTTTATCAAATGAATAAATTTCTATGATTCCTTCAGGCGGCAACAGAGTTTTCAGTGTTTTTTGATGCAGAAAATTGAGATCATATTTCAGGTCACAATCAAAATTTGATGAAAAAAAGTGATTGGAACAATAATACATGAATTCGGATATAATTTAGCGTAAAATGGTTTATGTAGTTTTGAATTTCGGAGTTTTTAGGAAAGAATGGTGAACTATTTGCGCGTCTTATTTTTATAACGATATTAATCTAATGTTAAAGCTAATAATTATTGTAAATTATACTATTACGAAAAGTAAAGCGGAATTTTTATCGGGATTGAAACATAAAAATAATGATGTTTATGCCAAATGATTCAAATCAAAAATGCACACGATTATGGATGAGTATCGTCGTATAATTAATGATAATCAAATATTTTATTTTTTAATCTCAATGTGAGATAATCGCATTGAGAAAGTTCATAAATAAAATAGATAGGCTTTATTTAAGACAACTCTATAAAGGCGCCAGTAGAACAGCTTTACTGATAGGTCAGTTAAATAATTTCACTTGTAGATTCATAGAATGACAAAGGTCACTAACGTCACAGACAATGGGATAAGTTTTCTGGAGTATGATATAGAATGTAGACAATATTGTACTTTATAAACCTTGGCTTAGAAGAACCAAATTAATTAATTATACAGACTAAATTGATATAAGCGCGTCCATTTTTGTATTGCATCTTTCACCTATTCCAATTCCTATTACAGCCTACAAAAGGAAGATTATAAGGATACAAGAGATGGAAATGCAAAAGTTGGTGCGGATATGTGTAAAAAATAAAGGCCACAATACCCTGTATACCCTCTCTCTTTATCTGTTTAGCCTCCAGAACCACTGTAAGGTATTATTTCAGAGGATAAATGAGGATGATGTGAATGAAGTGTAATCTTGTATAATCTCAGGTCGACCACTCCTGAGAAGTGTTGTTAATTGAAACCCAACCACCAAAGGTAAAACCTTTACTAGGATTAGAACCTTAAAACTCTGGAGTTCGAAATCAGCTGATTTGCGATGTCGCGTTAACTACTAGACCAGCCTGGTGGGCACCCCGTATATCCTAACCCACAATACCTGTCAGAGTAGCAAAAGTTAAACTAACGAGTAAATACCCTCCCTATTGCAAAGTTTAAAAATTACTAGATATAAATATTTAAATTATGCGGAAAGAATCTGTTTACGGAATAAACTTTTTATTCCTTACTTTTTATTTCTTTTAAATATGTTTTTTTAACATTTTAATTAAGAATACAATGAAAGAATAATTAAAATTTTTTCCGAAAATTAACTAAACAAACACTACATATTGGGCTCACGTCGCGGATTCTGAAGCATCTTAGAAAATCTGTCCGTATACATCGGTTTCGTATACTGAAATCCTCAGATCTAAATAAAAAAATTTCTTGCTTTGTGAAAACAATTGCTAAGCTTTAATTTTATCAGCCAAGATGATAATTTTATTAGCTCGTACGGCCGGTCGGTTCACAAAATTTTATATGCTGGACTTGAGAGTTCAAAAAAAAAGACTTAAGTCCTTTCTATAGTTTTAATATAGGAATATTGATGTACATTTGTAATGGCATTTTTCTTAAAAAGAATTAAAGGAAAGCGAATGAAAAGTACACTTTTTTACTACTTTTTAACCTTATCCGACTTTATACCAGTATGCAACCCACAAAAATTCAAAACATACATCATATGACGGGTGAAAATTTGTTTAAAATTCTAAGATTTTTTGTTCATTTAATTTCTTGTACATCGCTTTCGTTGAATGTAATAAAAATTTTATTTTCCTTTTCTGTTTTTTAGATTTACGTTAGGTCAAGATACAGTTATTTACAGATTACATTAATTTTTGTTTTTTGGATTTTTTATTTTGATTAATACTTTGAATTTGGATTTAATAGTAATATTTTTAAATTTAGCTTTTAATTATATAAATTGTCAAATTTAATTATGTAAAAGAGCAATCTAATCTTTTCTTCTGAAAAACACAACGGCTTTCCACTTATCGCCCGTTTTCTAAGTAAAAAATAATTTTATTACCATATATTTTTTGATAAGCCAAGCAACGAATATGAGTGTAAAAAAAAATACAACTTATTTCATTCTGCAGATATCGAAAATCAACTTATTTAAGTACCACTTCAAACTTGTAATAATAGCTGCTTTTTTAAAGTGTATACAATTTTGTATTTGTTAAATACAGCTTATCTGAAGGAAGATATCAGTTTTGTCTCTTTAATTTATACAAACAACAATACAAGAGAATAATAATTGCTTCGACAAAGGCCGGTAATTGGAAACTCATATGTCGTTCGTCTTGCATCCTAATCAGGTGATGGTAAAGAGTATAGATTAGTTAAAAGATACAAAATACAATATAGAAAAATTATGCGATTAATAAGCACACTATTACAGTTTTTGCGCATTTCATACGGCCATAGATTCAAACTTAAAATAAAATACAAATTCACAGTTTACTTTAGTTTTTTGGAAACAAATTTTCGTAATGACTTTCGCGTAGTTTCAGAGAAAATTTACTGGAGAATAAAAATAAGATAACCTGAAATATTTTCCTATTATTATTACTATGAAGCGAGTTGTTAAACTTCAAAATCATTGGCAAATTTACAATACGACTACAAATTTCTGAAGTCGGGAATAACGCTCATAATTTCGAATAACTGAAGGATATATATATATATATATATATATATATAAATATATATACATATACACACACCTATAAAACGATTTATTGCTTACAAAGTTTAAAGCAGCCGGGCCCAGCTTACAACAAAATTTAATGAATGAACTATAACGTAACATTGAGCATCTAGCTAAGTAAACGAGCAAGAAAGTTCGATCAAGAAAGGATCGAAGAAACAGAAGGTTGCTAGATTTTTTTTGGCCTTCGTCGTCCATATTACTACACGACAAGAGAAAGATATCCAGGTCTCGGTCGCCGTCATTCATTCCTTCCTTCTCCAGATTATTTAATTTCTGTTTCCTAGTGGTTTATGTTTAGAATGCTGGAACGCTATTATTTATGACAAACAATAAAATGTGAATTTGTCTGCACCGTTTTACAGCAATTTTATAAAACGTCATTAGCTATGGCACGCCTCGCTATTTGTTATAAGAAATTGCAATATAAGCTACTTGTATTCTTACCAACAATTTATTGTATGTTAAACATTTTTAACCTTGATAAACCGACTGAAATCAAAATTGTAAACTAAACAAACCAGGAAATGAATTAGACGAATATTATTGTAATGACTGAACCATAATAATAAAACAGATATTTTAATGAGCACAAAGAATGCTGTTATCTCCTAGTATTTTTATAACACTTATACACTTATTAAATTCTAAATAAAAAATTTTTATTACATCATATCACGTATAAAAACAGATCCGGTTCAATTATTTTACTTGCGTTTATTACCTTTAATTACAATATAATAATTATTTAAGGAAATATTAAATGATTTAAGTGACAAATATAATCCATTCAAACAATTAAATTTTCTTATATTATAGCTAAGCCTATTTATTAAAAAAAAAATACTATGAAAAAAAACAAAAATAATTTATTTGATTCACGAGGATTGCGACATAATAGTTCAAATAACACCTGCTTACTGCCATACATATACACCTCTTCTTTTTTTTTCTGTTCAGCATCCGGACCTCTGAAGTAAGGTATTACTTCAGGGGATGATATGTATGAATGTGAATGAAGTGTAGTCTTGTACAATCTCAGGTCGACCTCTTCTGAGAAGTGTGGTTAATTGAAACCCAACTACCAAAGAACACCGGTATCCACGATCTACTATTCAAATCTGAATAAAAATAACTACCTTTCCTAGGATTACAACCTTAAAACTCTCGACTTCGAAGTAAGCTGATTTGCGATGTTGCGTTAACCACTAGACCAGTCTGGTGGACTGCTATACATATAGTCCGGTAGGCCAAAGATCACATCTTATGAAAAAAAAAAGAAGATTTTTAGAATTTTCTATTTATTATTAAAGTGTTTTAGTTTTTTCAGATTAAACTTAAATAAAAACAAGATTCATTCTGTAAAAATACAACCTCCAAGAAAGAATAAATATGTCACATTTGTGACTTGGAAAGTCAGAGCAGTGTTTCTGAAACACAATTAAAATTTTCAAAGTTTTACAAAACCAGAAAATCACAATCTAGCGCAGCCATCCGCACAACGGGTTTTACATTTGGACAGACTAGATCAGTGGAAGACACAGATCAGGAACATTTTTTTTTTTTAGAAATAATGAAATATTGAGTCTATAAGGAACAGTGTATCGGAGGATATCAACTCGAATCGTTCCACTCAGTCCGTGCCTTAATCGAACATCGTTGCGCAGAATATTGCAAAAGCATTTAAAAATGTTTCCTTACAAAATCCAATTAGCCCATAAAATGGACTCGAATGACTACGCATTAAGCTTTGAATACTACTGGCAGCATATCAACACTGACGATTCTTTTTTGCCTAATTTGTAAATGAGTGACGAAGCCCATTTCCATCTTAGCGGCTATCTCACAAACAAAATGCTCATTTTTGGGGTACTTTCTTTCTTTTTCTGTTTAGCCTCCGTAATCACAGAATACTACATAGTATTCAAATACTATACATTAGAATTTGAACCTTAAATCTATCGACTTCAAAATCAGCTGATTTCCGAAGACAAGTTCACCACTAGACCATTCCGGTGGGTATTTTAGGGGTACTGTCAATTCCCAAGTTACATATGAACGTCCTTTATAGCCACAGAAAATTACGGTGTGTTATGCTATTTCTCAACAAAGAATCATCGGGCGGTATTTTTTTTAAAGAAAATGTTGCCTTGCGGAAAGTGAATAACGATAGATATCAGCAAACATTTGAGAAAATTTCATAACGGATCTTGAAGATAACGTCAATAAGACCTGGTTCCAGCAAGACGGAGCCACGGTTTGGACCAGCAGAGGTTCAATGGAGTTACTTAGATAAAAATTTTGAAATCGAATAATTGAAATCGAATAAAAATTTAGATTTTTGTTGGCCTCCTAGGTCACCAGATTTGATTAGCTCCCGTTTTTTTTTCTTTAGGATAATTTGAAAGAAAAGATTTATGTAAATAAACCACAAAATTAAGAAGAGCTAAAAAAAAAGGAGACATTCGGGTCGAAATAACAGCAATACCGGAAGAAACATACGTTTTAACTATGCAAAATGTGTGAAAAAGACCCTAGATTTGTGAACGCTTCGGAAGTCAGCATTTAAAAGATATTATTTTTTACATCTAATCCAAATCATGTTTTAACTAAAATTTAATATAAAGATAAAAAATTTTAAATTTAAAAAAATGTTTGGCTCAGCCTGTATTTAAAATGATGTTGATAACAACAATACTTGAAATGAACAGAAACAAATTTAAAAAATGAGCGCATACAAATAATTTAAGGATCAGGATAGCTGAGTTATTAGGTAGTTTAATTTGAAGATACCGGATCAAATCTAGTTCAAATAATTTAAAAGTAATAAAAAATATCAACCTTACCATCCGATGTAAATAATAAATCAAATTTCATCAATTTAAAAATTAAAAAATCTTTCAAGTCACAATTAATAAAACTGAATAATTTTTAAGGTATCAGTTCAACCCAGTTCGATGATATTCGGTTACCAGACGCACATGCAGCTTATTTAAAAATGGCAGTGTTGTACCAGGAGCATATATTAGAAGAGTATGGTGTAGTTGTGCGATTTCTGCATCCAAAGGACATGCGTAATAGTGCTCTAAACTTTACTTTCCATGATCAGTACTTATTTCATATCTGTAGTTCAGCGTTATTTTCAAACAAGTATATTTGAATTCTGTACTCTTACAGTTGAAAACTGAGAATAAAGCCTAACGTAAAACTCTTAGAAAAAAATATTTCAGATTATATTTTTTGACCTTTATATAGCAAGTCAGAACATCGGGACTTTCCGGTGAGCTATGAGCAAGACAAAATTATTTTTGCTGCAATTACTAATAAAAAATGTCAAAATGAAACGCTAAGCCTCTTGAAATACCAGTCAGACCGCAAATTTATTCGCACTGTCATGTCCCGGTTGTTTGCAGGAAGTGGTCTGCTTTCCGTCAATCATTCGAACGTCTGTTAAGATATAAAAAATTTATTTCCATCGCGTTTCTGTTAGTATTTGTTTATTAACCGGTTTTAAGAAACATCTGCGCTACCTTGCTTTAGAAGTGTAAAGCTAAAACGGTTAGTACCTGATCAATCAACAGACTAACCTGCTTTAAGGGACACTCACTCGCCTTCATCGCATAATGTCAATAATCCCGAAACGCATTAGCTGAATTAGCATTAAAATAAGCTACTTTCACTGGTGTCATTCTTTTAAATTTTTATTGTCTTAAACCACTGCGACATAAATTCTTTATTCTAAATGAAAACATTAATTTTAAAATTTCGTTAAATTAATTTTTCTTAATTGCATTCTTTAGAATCACATAAAAAAAAAATATAACAAAACATGAAAATTTTATTAAAAAGATGTAACAACAGAATATTACACCATTAAAAATTAAAACAAATTCTAAAGGCTTACATTACAATAGTAAGATATAACTGAAGGGCATTTGAGACACTATATATCAGTTGCAGGTGGTATAAAACGCCTTGACTGAACAATCGGATTTCAATTCAGCGGCATTAATATTAAAGAAAAACTACAGCCACGAAATAAGATAAAAAGAAAAAACCTGTATTTACAGAATATTTGCGTATACCTTATCACCAAATTTACATTAAATAAATGGAGTTGTTTCGTAAATTAAATTAATAAATTACAACAGAAAGCAGTTTAAAAAGGAAATAGTACTTCAATCATATATGCAAATATGTTGGTAATGTAATACAGTTCACATGTAATAGTCGAAATATTAATGTTAATAATTTATTTATATATTTTCATAAAATTGTACAATACAGGGTCCCACTAATACATAAGTTTTATCAGCAGGTTCCCGTATTAATACGGGAACCTACTGAATACATCCTACGGGATGTATTTTTGAATACAAATTATATTAAAAAAAACAATGAAAAATATACTTATATATTTATGGTTAAAATTTTATCAATTTTTTTTTATATATATCTCACGGCAACTGGGCCCGCCGTTAGACGCATTGTGCTGTGGCAGCAGTCTGCTCACCTTGTCTTAGCTTCTATCTGGGGCTGCTCCATCGGGGTTCTCCCAGCTTCTTCGGAACGCACTGACCTCCGCTTCTGGACTGCCTATGCGTCCCTCCACTGGGGGGCTATCCTTTCCGTCCCTAACCTACAAGTTTCAGGGATGCATTTCTCATCCCCTTCACTTTCCGCGTCCCTCACATATCACGAGGGTCTTTTGTGTCATCATCGGGGAGTTCCAACACATCCACTCTTGCGTGTGGACGGACCAGAACAACCTACACGGAAAGGGCTGCCTCCTTGGCCCTAAACATCGCCACGTTTCGACCCTAGGCGTTCAGTATTTTAACACACAAGAAGCACTCCTGATGTGGTGAGCACTGGCTAATCTCTTCTTCCAGTTGGTTCCTGGCAGTCGCTTCTCTAAATCTGCCCTCCTCTTCTTTTACTCTCAGGATCCTTCCATTCTTTCCTACCCTGGAGCATGTACTCAACGGTGTTATTCGGGGTGAGACATGTTAGTCCCATCCGTCGTTTCACCTGATCCCTGGACAGACATAGATCGTGTACTCCGGTGTATCTCTTAATTACAATATTCACACTACCGGATCTCTCTCTTACCGAATCTATGAAGGTATGCCGCGAAGTTTCCATATCCAGAGAGGAATTGGGTGAGATAGTACTCCACTTCTCCGAGTCCCCTTCGGTTCCATGATTAAATACTTAATCAAATACTTAATATAACGTTAGAAAATAAATTAAAGTTAATTAAATACGATATTAATTTATGAACCCATATTAATTACATAAGTAAAAAATTAATTATTAAATCTTTAATTTAAAAAAATAGTTTACATAAAAGTAACTTGTAATATATGTATAGATCTAAATTTAGCCTGTTCTTGCATATTACACATTACATATTGTAATATTAAATATAAAAATACATAATACATTTTACAATGTATAATGTTGAGTTAACTGAAACCCAACCACCGGTATCTACGATCTAGTATTCATATATATATTATATTATACATACTGTTTATTAATTATTTATATTTTAAAAATCACCAGTTACACACTCATACATATATACATATAAAGTAAATTGATCTAGTAAATTGATCTCACCTTCAAGTTAATTGTTAAAAATCCTTTTTCACTCAATAAGGTCTTTTCGGATCCACCATTAGTTATTAAGAAACTACAATCAACAAAACATTGAGGTAATCGGTCACTAAGGCCAAGTTTAATTAAAGTCGTTAATCAGATGTTAAAAGAGATGCCAAGACACTGATGTTAAAGCCAACTTAAATGGATCATCACGTTCAAAATTTATTTGGAGGTTAACTAAATTGAAGTTTTTATATTTATAAATATAATATTTTTCCAACTGTTTTAGTTTATTCTTAATGTTACAAACTTCTAATATTTTAAGATTAGAGACAATAAGCTACAATAAATCTTTCATTAACAGTATTTACAGACGACACTTAAATAAGAGATATTATAGATAACAAGGACACTACCCTTGTTCCAGTAAATCAGTTTGAGACTTGCGATAAGAAGTATGTTTTGTACAGTTACATAAACGAGAACACGTATTAAATAGCGAACGTTCTTAATAAAGAGAGATACGGTATTGAATATAAACCAGTAAATTATATTTCGAGGAAATTCTTTAGTTATGATGCAACCTATATCTTTCACAAATTCAACTTAAGCGGCATACGTAGTATTAAATATACGGACTGTGATGCCATATTTATAGGAAAGACCGAAAGATCATTCAGTGTTAGATTCTCGGAACATCTGAGGGCATTTAAGAATAAAAAATGTATTTTCAAATACACCGGATCACTAAATTTCGAATGGAGGTAAAATTACGAGCTTAGTGGATAATCTTAAAATATTAGAAGTTTGTAACATTACGAACAAATTAAAACATTTGGAAAAATATTACATTTATAAATACAAAAATTTCAATTTAGTGAACCTCTATCTTGTGATTTGTAAACCATAAATAATTAATTGCAGTTTGACACAAAGGACAGCATATTTGAAAAATCATTTATTATATATTTAGCAACAGTTTTTTCCAGAATCTATGACGTCTTAATCCACCATCAAAAATTACTAAATTCAATTCGTTTTGAGAGATTGTGTAAAAAAATTAGTAAATATTTTTATAAAAAGACGTAATGTTACTGGAGAGCCAGCAACAAAAATGAGAGTTATACAAGGTAAACGAGAAGTAATTTATTTTCTACCTGTATATTTAAAAATAAAAATAAATGTTATATTTATCTAAACTCGAGGGAAATGAGATAAATAACTGATACCGTTAATTAAAACATCTGCCTCCATCAACAGAAACTCTGCTTGTAGATTATTAGTAGCTGATCAGTTTAATTAAAAACTGAGCTACATCAGAAACAGAGTTTTGTAAAACGGAACAAATATACTACAAGATTTTTATATAATAAAATTTCACATTCATTTTTATATCGATACTAAAAACTGATCGTAAATTTTAATGTTGCAACGGACAGCAGCAAATATAATAGAAACAGAGATTGATATGTTTACGAATAATTTGAAAAAATTCAAAAGCAGTACGTAAAATTTCAGCTGATTACTTAGATAAAATATTAGTTAATCGATGCCGAGATTAAAAAAAGAAAGAGTATAGAAAACTACATAATGAACTTTCCATTCTTAACAAAATATTCTTTCGCATATGTACGACGAACTCGATGAACGAGTGTTCGTTCATATGTCGATGTACGATAACACAAATGAGTTATAGTGTACGCGATTGTTTGTCTTCACAACATTTCATTCATACGAATCATTCATTTCATTCATTCATTCATTTCATTCATTCATACGAATAATTTGAAAAAATTCAAAAGCAGTACGTAAAATTTCAGCTGATTACTTAGATAAAATATTAGTTAATCGATGCCGAGATTAAAAAAAGAAAGAGTATAGAAAACTACATAATGAACTTTCCATTCTTAACAAAATATTCTTTCGCATATGTACGACGAACTCGATGAACGAGTGTTCGTTCATATGTCGATGTACGATAACACAAATGAGTTATAGTGTACGCGATTGTTTGTCTTCACAACATTTCATTCATAACTCGAAGTGCTTTCCAAATTGGGTAACGGATTTGACACAGAGAAATTCTAACTAAATGGCGGCCTGACTGAGGTATGTTGGTATATATTAGTAAATAAAATATTTTGAAACTTCATTTTCTAAATGACAATTACTATTAAAATTGTTCAGATCCTTTTTTATAGCTTATTAATGTCAATTTTTCAACAAAAACAGTGTGTGGTAAATCAACTACGTACTTTTTAATCCGATTTATAGTTCAATCGGATATTTCCACACACCATACGTATTTGAATATAGGAGAGATTATTTCGTTCAAGAACCCTGCACGCATTTTTGGATGGTATTTTCTGGAGAAACAGATATTTTTCTTAGAAAATTATCAAACCGATCGCTGCATAAAATTTAATCAGCAACGTAATAAAATGTATTATTAAAAATGTTTCGAAGTCGTGAGGTAGAATAGGCAAGAGAAGTATAAAACTTCTATTTCTTTTCTTTGTTTTCTGGTGCTCAGATTTCTTCGAGGGTCCTTCTTACTATTTATATATTTTTCCTTATACTTCATCTTTCTCCCGTATTTTTGGTTCTGTCATAATATGATATGCTAACAGCAACTGATAATGTCGGGAATTTTTAGGTAATAAATTGTGTTATTGAAGACACACATCACAAATTTTAATACAACCAAAAAAAGATCCGGCTCTATTCAACTAAAAGAATCGTTTTTAAAATAAAACAGTATTTCCAGCGAAAACTGATGCGAGCTACCTGCCATCTGGGAAAAAATTTTCTCTTATGAAATCGTATTCCAATGTAAAAGTCATCCTTTGAAATCAAGGAAATATTGTCATTGTAATTTTATAATTTTGTAAAGTATCAAAAACGTATAAAAATGTATACAAAATGTAGATTCTGCAGCTTAATTATCCTATTCTAACGAGAAGAAAAATACAAACAATTTTGTCCTCCTAAGATTAATTTCTATCTCAGAAATTTTTCCTAATGCAGGAAAAATGTAACAGGTAAATTTTCTCCCCCCCTTCGTGTTCATATTCGATGTAATTTGTTATATCATTCACAGATTTATCTGAGAAGTAAAAACATTCATATCCATCCGGTCAAAGAATAGCAAATATAACCACAATTAAATGTTATTTAATAAAATGAATAACAAATCAACAACACAATGAAGGCAATAATAAAAACAAAAATGATTGAATATTTCTTGAATTAGCGCTCACAAGATATTTTGAGCGTAAAAGAAATAAAATATTATACAAGTAATTATAAAAGCATAAAGAATGAAATATAAGTTTCTGTCAAGATTAAATCCTTGCTGCTTCTCAAATTTTCATAAAATCTATACAAGGGAGGAAAAACAAAAAAGGATTAGGTATTTAAGAATATATGGAAAAAGACATGCTTTATAATAATAATGATGCTTTAAAATAGAACGCCCTCAGATAAAAAACCTTGACACAGAGATGGGATAAAACGACCTTCCGTCTAAGAGCAAAAATTAAGTGAAAGATTTCATAATCTGAAGTAGCGTTTGACTATAATTTATCTATACAAAAAAAAAAGCCAAACTTGAGTTAAACTGCGTTTTGCTCAATTAAAAACCAAATGAAAATTTAATATTCTGCAATATAGGTTAAAATGAATTTAAAGAATCTAACAAAAAATAAAAAATTCATAAGTATGAGCATCACTTAGAAAGAAAGTTGATATGTATATATTTATTACTTTCCCGTCTATGTAGCGCTATAGCTCTAGAAGGAGAAGTATTATAATCGATCCAATTTGGACATGAGGTTTTCAACGGATTTTGATGTTTTGACACCCTAAGAAGACATAAAATCGGATGAAATTTTCCGATCTCACCCTATCTCCAGAGCTAGACGACTAATTTTGACCAAACTTGGTCAGATTAGTTTTATATATGAGACACTGAAGTCATTAAATTTACAATTTAAAAGGTCAAGGGAGTGAGGGTGTAGAGTAAGGTTACCTCAGTATCTCGAGATTTCGCCTAATTAAGGTTATACTTTTCTTAGGCACATTTGTTAACAATTAAAAAATAACAATAGTTGCAAAATCGCACCCCCCCAAAAAAAAAATGCTGTTAACTAGGGCATAGTGCATACAACTAAAATAAACAGGGTATTATAAAAATTTTTCGTTAGTACGTTATTATTTTTTCTAAGTCATACTTAGTTTATAAGTGTAACTTACTTTTCCAGTATTTCTTTATCAGTTCATCCTATCTCAAAACTCTCCGGGTTCTACACGAACCGGGTCCACCGAAACTTTTCCACCGCCCCCTCAAAATCCGACCCCGGATTTGGGTCGATAAATTTTGTTGACATCATGCCGATACTGACGAGAGTAGCACTAAAGAAAGTTTTGCGGCGGTTCTGGGTGGAAATGAAGAATTTAATCTGACCTCGCTCAGTCCGGCTTTTGGGTCCACCCAGAAGGCTATCATCATTTCGTTGCGGGCTGCCAAACTGGTGACCGACAAAAGGATTAATTTAACATCGAATAGCGGCACGACAATCTTGTCGTGCCACTATTCGGATGTCAAAACAAGGTGTTGCTGCTGGGAGGTAGGCCAAGTCTCATTCAGCTGTACCGAGACCGACCCCACGGGTCTATGTTTGTGCAATGGAGATATACGGAGATATACTTGTCTATGTTAAGCCGGGGCAATGGAGATTGCAGTGTACGGAAACGACCTTTTGCGCGCTCTATGGATCGGAGGACCAAACAGTGATGAGTGGCGCATGTGTCAAGAAAACATGAGAGAACTCCAACTTAATGCTAACCGGTGTGCAAAAGCCAGGATAATTGCTGGCAAGTGGGTCTGCAATTCGATGTAGATTTGTTGGCCATTTCAGAACCAAACCGTAGATCGATTGTAGGTGATAAATGGCTAACGGACAGTGAAGGTGATGATTGTCTTGGATTCCCCGTCGCGGGAATTTTGCTGGTCAGGTCCGGGCGCAGCTCAGGTCTTGTATGGGCCGATTTGGGAGAGATGGTAGTTATTTCGTGTTACCACTCTCCCACTCAGAGCTGGCGGTATAAGTCGACTTTTTAGATAAGATTGTTCGACTGTGTTGTTGGTTTTAGAGGACAGAGAATTATGCTGCTAGCATAACCCCCCCCCCCAACCTTGCAGGGTCGCAGAGAAATCTACGTGACGTTTATCTAAGTGAACTGGTCAGTGCAACCAGATCCGTTTCACTGGCCAGTTTGCATTAATGACGAATCTTTTTTCTACATGGGCAGTTCATACACCTGTCTTGTCTTGACTTGACCTTCGTCAGTGCACCCCACGTCGAGTTGATTACGTGGCGTACACTGATCATCGAAAGTCTAAGTAATCATCGTCTGAACTTGAATTCATCGTCCGTCAACATCGATCCTACACGAGTATCTCGAAAGCTGGCTGCCTTAGGCTGCATGAATTGGTGGATCTTATCGGGGTATCAACGCCCCGAGCTCTCATTGATATTATGGTTGAGGAATGTGTGCGAGCTGGGGGGTACGATCGTTCGAACCGTAGCGCATATTGGTGAACCTCCAACTTGGGACTGTCACGGAAGGAAGAATTGTTTGGCTCAAGGCAGGGTGTATCAGAGGGCTGTTAGATGTGTTGAGCTCCGTGCATGACCTACTAGTAAAGATATCTTACTGTTCGCCATCGCTATAAACTCGTGATTGAAAGTGCTAACCAGGCGGCTTGGAAGCCTCTGTGTAAAGAATTAGAAAACGATGTGTTGGAGGACGGTTTCAAAATTGTCATGCGACTGTTCAGACGCCGTTTTCCCACTCTTACTGCTGCGCAAGTTACCAATTTGGCTGAAACTCTTTTTCCAAGAGTAGTTTTAGAATTTCAAACAGATATTTATATTGTATATTATAAAAGCTGACAGAATGAGTACATTCAATATGTCTGGACGTTTTCTACTGAACGGATCGGGCAGATTTTTTGTTTTGTATTCTGCTCGTAATAACCTACGTAACCTACGTAATAACGCATTAAGCGTCATCGGATCCCAAACTTGAGTCTCCTCTGAGAATGCCTCAAAAAAATTTCTCATTTATTACATAACTGAAAACTTTCTGAGGTTATTAATCACAGGAAAATCATTTTAGAAAATCAGCCTGCTCCATCCAGTAGAACGTCTGGATGGACTATAAAAGTTTTGAGCACACATTTTACTTGTGGTAAGAAAGGAAAGAGAAAAATAACGGAGTTGGTGGTGAGACGTGTTGTAATTGAACAGGTTTTTGCCGATTTTTTAGAAATATATAAAACTACTTTGTAATAATAACACTGCGAAGCAGCAAGGGGCCACTGATATGAAATTTTTAAGTAAAAAACAAACCAGGAATAATGTGGAGTAATACGGAATCCACTAGGTTTTTAGCCAATTATTTAAAATACATAACATTAATTTGTAATAATAAAAGTACGGAGCAGCAAAGGACTACTAGTAGTAAATTGAAAAGTGTAAACGAACCTGCTATTATCAGGATCCTGTAACCAGGTGCCAAAATTACTTCTTAAAAAAACTAAGTAAATATCATTTAATGGAAAGACTGCAATATGCGAAATGTTTGACTCGTATTTAACAAAAAATAATTTTAAAGATATTACCTCGATCTGAATTTTAAATTTTGTAAGCAAAGTTGGATTATTTTAATGTTATCATTTGTATTCTTATAATTTACTATCAAACGAGTTAGCGTTCAATATTTATCACGTGTTTTCGTATTATTATAATATTACCTACATTAGTATTTATTTATTTTTTTAAATCGTGTGAATGGTGTGCAGTTCCCCTGTTAAAAAACTGGGTACAGTCCCCTGGGTGCAGTACGCTATTCGTATAACTTTTATACCCAAGTTCTTGGCGTGCAATTAAGGAGTGCAGCTTCTAAAACTGGTATCAAATTCAAAATTGAAAAAATAATTTTTAATTAATTTAAAAAAATTTTATCTTTAACTACAAAACAATTCTCTTACGTATAACGACACCTACATCGATTAAGATTAATGTACGAATTTAGTAAATGAAATCTTAGATTATTGAAAACATACACGATGAGGCACCCTACATTAAGTACTATATTATATTTAATTCTTATAGGTTTTATTTCGTACAGTTAAATAAGTAAATTAAGCATAAACGTTAAACGAGATGAGAAAATTTAAAAGAAAAGCAACTTAAAACGTCATTAGCCTCCTAATGACAACGCAGTAGTGGGGATAATTCTGAAACCTTGCCAAATGGCAACTGAGTTGAATATCTCCTACACATAATGGTATTACTAAATATATATATATAACAATATAAACTTACTCCCTGTGTAGTATAGTTTTTAAATATACAACCTTTCTCACGCTTGCATTTAAATTTCATCTAACAAAATTTCCTTTAGAACAGAAGAATTTATTTTATTTTTTAAATTAATATTTAAAAGTTTACTGAGACACAGAAAGAATGGAAACTAACTTCCAGTAACTCAGGAAAAAAACAGATAGCGAATGACAATAAGAACTGAATTAGCAGAGTACCTCGGATAATTTAGTTCTTTTTATTACACGGGTAACTAGAGGTACCTGGATCCTCCGAGTGCCAGATTACCAAAAAAAATTATTATTATTATTACCAAAAAAAATATCTCCAATCAAGATTCGAAAAATATTTCAAATTAAAACTACTTAAATTTTACTTCCTTTAATCGATATCCCCTTAAAAAATATACCTCCCGAGCAATTAAAATATAACAAAAACTATTTGCGCAACATGAGAGAGAGTCAGCATTAAAAAAAAGTAGGATAAAAATCTGCTAGCTTTTATTTTGATAGCTTGAGAGTTTTGCAAAAAACTCATTCTCATCTACTAAATGGTTAAAACTCTCTCAAATATGGAGAAAAACCAAAGCTTCTTTTTCGTTGGAAAAGTTTTAAAAATTTAATTTCATAATTTAATTATTTCCCAGAGTAAAATCTTGTTGAAATCAACGAGGTTACATATTATGCAAACAGTAAATCGGTTTCTGAAGAACAATTCGATATAAATAAGATCAACTTATCACACATAGATAAGGATTTTACCACATGTTCTGAGAAGATAAATGTGAACAAAAATTAATATATTATTAATTTTTATCTAACTATTAGGCAAATCGAAAAACCCGCTGCACTGATTTTAACGAAAACGGTGAAAAGTGATTTCCTAATACAAGATGAAATACTTTATCTGTACATTTCTAATTATAGAGGAGCTCTATGCCCTCTCCACGAAACTTTTTTTTTTAGCATTTACTTGCTTAGAATATAAATTTTAGCGAACAAATCTTTAATCGAAAGAAACTGCATTCACAGCATTTAGAAAACTATTTTCAAGTTAACTGTTTAAAATTTCGAACGGAAGTTGGCTTCCTTTCTATAAAAAACCAATAATTATTTACTGAATAAAAATTTCAAATAAAAAAACCTGAGCCTAGAAAATCTGCTAAGAAATTCTTAACAATAATTCGTTCAGAATTTTATTGAAATATTTTCCCGTACTTTTAGAAAAACAAAATTATTGATAGAATATTTAACCCTACGGGGGTTTAAGCCTAAAAGACTGATGTTTAAGGCAAGGTCTGTAAACGGTTAAGAGTCAAATCCACCTAAATCTATAAACACAGTACAAAAGAACATGTGATAGCAAAACCTATTGTTGATAAATTGATGAAAGTTTGTATACAGATTCTTCTTACGGTGTTTAAGTCACACTACGAAATCATTTTTGAGATTCCGAGTTTAAGGGGTTAAAATTGAGTAAAAATTAAATTTACTATTTTTTGAAATTTTTTTTAAATCCGGCTATCTTCTTAATTTTTCGGTAACAAAATGAAGTATTAATCTGATTTTGGTAAGTGCAATCTTCATGTAATTATCAATTTTACAATTTTTTGAATTTTTTTTTTCTTAATAAAAAAAGAAAATAACAATTGTAGTTTTTTTGAAAATTCGATCTTGAAAGGGTTGAAAAAGATTAAAAAAATTCAAACAATAATTGCAAATTTTCTTCTTTTCAACTATACTAAATGAAATATTCATTCGATTTGTGCTTGCAAATTCTCTTAAGATAGATATCTAAAAACTATTTTCGGGTTTTATATTTAATATTTAAAGGGGTAAAACAAATAAACATTTTTACGATTTTGGCTACTGCTACTGAATTAATATTTAAGAGACTTGGTAACATTGTGATGATAATAATTAATATTTGAAATTCTAATGATGTATTTCAAGAGCGAATTAGTGGGTCCACTAAAACCAATTAGTGGGTCCTGCACTGACCAAACTGCTCTGAAGAAATTACAATACACCGATACTTTTTATAAATTGAAAAGGCTTTAATGTTTATTTATCATTATTATTCTCACAAGCGTAAATTTAGAGAAAACAGGGTGTTCCAAAGAGGTCCACAGTAGAGCCCCCGCCTAAACGAGAAGGCTGATCGACTAAAAATTCCCTGAGAGCGACGAGAAACGCAAGTAACCTTATACCGAGAGCGAAATCGGGACGGGGATGCGGGGTCTGGGAATGCGGGGATAGTTAAATATAAAATAATAAAATTTACTAATCGAAAGAGCTAATTCAAATACTAATAAATAAAACGAAATTTTAGACAGATATCGAAATCGAATATAGGCATAATAGTAGACATTCCATGATATTAAATTAATTTTCTCTGACTTTTCACGAAATTATACAAAGTAATTACGTTCAATGCTTTTTTTTACCACTGAAGCCTCCCATCAATGACTTTTTCTTTTTACGAGTGTCAACATATTCTAATTCCTAAGGAGGTGGTTCAAAAAGTAATTCAATAATTTTACTGCATTAAACGCTAAATAAAATGTAATAAATTACATATGTAACTAACAATGAATGGTTTAAAGGAATAAATTATATAAATACTGGAAAGGTTAAGTGTAATGAACTAAACAGCATAATACAAACCGATTTAAAAAAAAAAGAAGTTTAACCTTGTATTATTATTGTTGTAAACTGATAAAAACTACAACTTAATTATGTATTTGTTAAAACATATTTTAAAAGGAAGAAAATTGCCCTAAGCTAAAATTAATCTTTACATAACAACTAATTACAAAACAAAAGCAAAATAAAACGTCACGTTTCCTCTGGCTGAAGCAAGTTAACTGTGTTTTTACAGAAAATTTAAATTTATTTATCTTTAAACATTTATCGCGCTAATTCTATCTGTAATAAAAGTATTTTCGTAATACACAGCAAAGCTTAAAAATAACCACGAAAACCAGTTCTTATATAATTTTCAGGAGGTGGAGGATTTTTTCATAAAAGAAATCAATTTGATCTGGTACGGATGGAAACTTCTGATATCTTAATGTAAATTATTCTGGAGAGAATTTTTTTCTATATTTAAACTCTTTATAAATTATTTTCATAAAATGTCTCGACAGGAACACAAGGAACAAAAAGAAGGAAGATAACAGCTGTGACCTTGGCCGACCCGTACGGTATAATCAATCATCGAGCGTATTCATCCGTATTCATCCCACCAACCCTCTACATATAGGCTGAACACAAAAACGTGCACGGGTACAACGAGGCTAACGAGTTCAAAGGTCATCATAAAATATGAATGGGTTATAGGTGGATCCATTACCGCGCTATAGTGTTGCTACTGCTCAAACAATAAAACACAACAAATAATAATAAAAAATAACAATAAATTAATTATAATAAGTAACAATGTCATTTAGAGATGATTTACCTGATACGTATTGTCTGTTTTAAGTTCAACCAATCACTATTCAGAATAAATGCAGTAAGGGTATATCCAGACAATTGTTATAATTTTATTTTATTGAATATGATTTGTCGGCTTACCAATTTCAATCTGAAATAAAAAAAATTATCCATTATTCATAATAATTCTTAAAATTATCTCTTTAATGTTCTTATATAATGATTCTTTAATGTGATCTAAGATTTACAAAATATTCTTAGTTATTATTAATTTAAATAAGTTACGCGATTAAAAAATATATTTTTTGTAATTTTTTTTTATACGGCGTATTCGAGGTTGTTAGCGAAAGAGGCTCCTAATATTCGGATTTTAGGGCCATTTCATGCAGCAGTGATCGGTAGATTTTATATATCATTCATGTAGTTCGTAATCTTCTCCACATAAAGCTATGCGTCCACTCCTGCATATGCGTCATGTTTATAAAGTGTTAGTTATGATGATTATGTCGCTTGATAGTTCGACTAACACGGACGATCCGTAACACGGCTAGATTATCGTGAGGGATATCATTCTATTTCAGTTGCAATTAAAATCATATAAAAGCAAATCTTTTAAATAAAACCTACTTAAAATTAGGATTAATGTAACTAAACGTATGTCTTACGTAGTTATATTTATTGCAGCTCAATAGAATGTTGTTATTAAATGTCATAGATAAAAAAATTATTAGTTTACGTTTTATAATACATAATTATTAAGCCCACCAGATCAACTTAATAACTAATTAAACTTAACTTATAAACTTATTAAGTCCACTCAACCATAAGTCAATCATAACATAAAAAAAAAACAAATGCAGCCGCCACCACAGTCTGTTACGGTCGGACGATTCCTGGCAGAGCTTTTTTCTCTTCCTGCGAGAACGAGGAAAAAAATTTATACAGAATCGAAAAATTGTATATGCGTACTATCGTTTAGAATGAGTGTTACTGTACGGGGTGTAACCGTAAGGGAGCTTAACCGTATATCGGACAGAATAATGCAGACTATTTTAAAAGACCTGCCCACCGGGCTGGTCGAGTGGTTAATGCTACATAGCAAATCAGCTGATTTCGAAGTCTAGAGTTCTAAGGTTCAAATCCTAGTTAAGGTAGTAACTTCTATACGGATTTGAATACTAGATCGTGGATACCGCTAAAAAGGTATGAAGATGAAGGGTCAGGAAAAGATGGGCGACTGAAATAAATTAAAAATTATAAATGATTTATAAAACACTAATTGTGTTAATTACGCACTTAAAATAGAATAACGAAAACTATGAAAAACTACACGGAATGGAATTATGCAAAAAAAGTATATTTTATAGAATATGGTGTGGAGAAAATAGAAGGAAAATGGTAGTTACTAAGAACATTCAGAAGTTTTACTGGAAATAGAACAGAATGGAGGTGAATGCCAAAGGACCAACCTCAGCAAATAACTTACCTTTCGAGTGATGTTAAATCTGATAAATAACTTTTTTAACAACGTTATTAAATTAATTCAATTTTTGTAATAACAATCCATAATAGTAATTTATTTAAGTGTAATTAATAATGATGATATAAGCAGTAATTATTAATTGTAAGTTATTTAATCAATAATATTTTTGTTTAATATAAAAATTATTCCGAATAAAAGAACTACTTGCTGATTAATTTGTTAGCATAAAATTTATCAATTGGCAGAAATATTTTAGAAGATTGGTTAATCATAAGACAAAATCGTCTGTAACTTTTTCTTGTCATCACAAATATGTTTGCTTTAAAGAAGAGAAAACTTTAAATTGGATTTTGTTTCGAGAAAAAACGAAATAGCTTGCTTATATTTCCATCTGTTTAGTTTATAAAGACAATAAAAAACTCATACACAAAAATTTAGTTTGAAAATTATCTCCACTTTTAACTGTGAAGGTAAAATGACATTTCCTCGATTTTAACTGCCGACTTGTTTCTCTAATATACGTTTTACTAAGCACCTGACAAAAATTATGAACAACAGTAGTATACATAATTATGTGCAAATGAAAGTTTTAAATAAGATAGAATCTAGTTTATCTGAATACAATTTTTCAAATTTCTACTGCAACATAACATACCTCTAGTACTAAGCGACTGATTTCATATCATCAATCAAAAGATATTGGATTCTGATACTGGTCGATAGCGGACTGAAATTCTAATGTGCAGCTTCTGTTCTTGCTAACTGCCGGATTTCGCGAGGGATTGTGAACGGTATAGTCGGCGGTGACCATACGCTTTTTCCTGGGGAGGGCTTTGTTCTTGGGTCGTTAATTCTTCTTACTATCCAAACTTTCTCCTTTATGGTTAGTCCATCCTTCCCGATTAGGATTAGGTAGATTAAACTGAATTTCCCGCTAAAATCCACGATGATCATATAAAAACTTGACGTGCGGATGCTTATCAGTGTGGTAGGAGTTGCGTTGTAGGTGCTATTTTTCATCCGATGGCTGCATTGTGGTCAAAAATAGTTGAAATGTCTCTCGAGAAAAGCTTGAACTATTTAAGTACAGTGTAAGTAAATTTGATCATGGAAATTTTCTCCGATTTTTCAGTCAATAAAAATAGGGTTACGTGGAGGAGTATCACCCATCCCTCTTGGCAACTTCATGTGAGTAAAATGTACGTGCTTTATATATTCAATCATTTAATGAGAGACCAAGTCTGACTCTCACTTCCAGAGTCTTATCTTGCTAAATTCATAACTCTCACAGGAACTTGGTCCCACCGACTATTTTTTCCACACCATATTCTAATAAAATATACATTTTTCCATAATTCCATTCCATGAAGTTTTTCATAGTTTCCGTTATACTTTTTTAAGTGTATAATTAAATGCAATAATAGATTAATTTCCTATATAACATTTTCTACACTTGTATGAATACTTAGCGTACGTTGAGTCTATTACTTATTCCATTTAAATATCTCACTTATAACGATTTAGGTACACTTTTCAGATTATTTTGATGAGTTTGCGACGCTCTAAATCCTTCTATACCAAAAAACAATTTTTACTTTGGGAGAAATAAGAAAAAGGAATTTTTCAATATCTCCACTGATTTTCTTTCCTTATTCATACTCTTTTAATACAAAGAAACATTCCAAATTTTCCTCTACAGAGAAAATAAGGTTACGTACTCTTAAGTTTTAGTAACAAAAACTTAACAATTAACAATAACTAATTTCCCTAAATGGAAATAAACTATAAATCAACCACATTTCAGATCCCAAAGAAGAATAACTCTGGAATTTTGTGTAGTTGCAAGTACCAAACAGTAATGAGATCATCTACAATTACTACGCAATAGAAAGCTCTTTTTTCATATATAATTTAAAGAAAAATCGTGGCTTATTCAATGAAAATCCGGTATTTTTATGCACAAACAAGGAATCAATAAATTAACTATTTCATTATATAACGGAGAAAAATATTTCAAAATTTTATAGTTGAAAGAATACAAAACTAAAGTTTTCAACTGTTTGAATATGAATTGTAAAATAAACTAATTTTAAGTTCATAGTTCTCTAAGAAAATAAATCCTGAAGGTTAAATTTAAAAGAGACTACGTAGAAGCACTGTCATTGTTTAATTGAACTTTACTTTAAAGCTTTACATTAAAGTAAAGCAAATATGAATACATAAATAAAAAAAAAGAACATCATTTGTGTTTGTTAGTTCATTACTTTTTTTTTTGTGGGCGAACAACGCTAAACGTTATTATCGCCCGGATTAAAAATAAAATGAAAACTAATACATAAAAAAAAAAAATAGAAAAATAAATAAAATTAATCACTAAAACTTACATCTAATATCACAGTGGATAGAAAATTAAAACGTTAAAAACTGAAATTAAAATTAAACACGTAGACTAAAACTTAAAACTAACACAATGTAAAATTTACAACTAATATCACAGATTTAATCTTAAAAATAAAATAAATAAAAATTAAACTAACCTATAAAGCATCATAAAATCCGTAAGGGGTATAAAAGGCCCCTTAAAATAAAACAAAAAAAAATAAAAATAAAAACTATAAGTTAGAAAATTCGAAAGGGGGGTGTAAATGGCCCCTTAACGGATAACGGAAGAAATTATGTACACGCTTAAATTTTGTTAAAAAAAATTAACACGTCGCAAGAATTCTAAAACCCTAACTATCACTGTATCGTCATTTAGGATACGCCGAATATTCTCAGATATTTTAAATTTTCGACCTAAGGCCGAAATGCAATTTGCCAATATATGACGTAGTCAGTCGGCAGTTACATCTCGTACAGATTGGCGCATTTTTTCCAGACATAAAATACCCGTGGGTAGCTTTCGTATGTCCTATACGCAATCTACAAAGAACCACTTCCTCCCGACGAATTTTTCTGTATGAGGAATCCCATGGCAATACAGATTCTTTAATACACCGCAGTTTGTTATCAACTACAGCCGTCCAATAATCTTGCCACTTTGCGCCAAGAGTTAGTTTTATATAGTTTATGAAATCGCTTGAAGTACGCGGGTGGTAAAGCATGGTTGACTACAAGCATCCTTAGCTGCGGAATCTGCATGTTTATTTCCTGACGTGGCTGGGGATCCATCAGAAACTCACATGTGTGTTGCGATGGTTCATCTCGGTGATTGCGTTGTAGATTTATATGCCAGCTCCGCGACCTCAGCCTCGTCCAAACCCCCGATCATCAGCGCTAAGTCGTCGGCATGCGCTATCTATCTGGAAGATGCCGGCAACTGGAGATGTAAAATGCCGTCAAATACAATTAGCCAGATTAGTGGGCCCAAAACGGAACCCTGAGAGACCCCACAAACACGTTCCATTCCAGTTGCCCGTCAGTTCTTTTAATATGAGAGCAGCGATTGCGGATTTATTGTGATATTTGCCAAAGCAGATAAGAGCTTATTCCCTTGTTTTTTAAAGCGTCTATAGCCACGTCCCAAGGAATCGAACCGAAGGCGTTTCTGAAGTCTAACAAAACAAGCGCCGGGATATCGTGAGTTCGCCGAGTTCCAGACCTGATCTCAGCTGCCCATTCCAGTACATTGCCAATAGCCACGATAGTGGAACGGCTCTTTAGGAAACCATACTGATATCGGTGCAAGCCCCCATCTTCGTCCAAATCAGCAACCAGCCGGTTGAAGATCGCTTAAAACTATTATCACCCAAAACTAAATATAAGCTTAAAACTAAACAATACTATTAAACTGGAAAATAAAATAAAAACGAATAAATAAAAAATAAATAAATAAAATAAAAAATTCTCAATTCCAAGCGGGGTGTAAAGGGCCCCATCGTTAATTTGATAGAATAAAATGGGTAATAAAATATTTAAAGTAAATTAAAATAAAAACTTTAAAACTTACAACTAATAATATCACAGATAAGATATTAAAATTTAAGATTAAAACTAAAAAGTTAAAAACTATAGAAGTTAAAAATCCGTAGGGGCTGTAAAAAGCCCCTTAACGGATAAAAAAAAAAAAACACTCTAAATTTTATTAAAAACATCTATATGTCGCAGGAATCTGAAAACCCTATCTATTGCTGTATCGTAGCTTCTCAGAATATGACAAATATTGTCAGGTAATTTAAATTTACGACGTAAGGCCGAGTATGCAATCTGTCCAAATATGACGCACAGTTAGTCGGCAGTTACATCTTACACAAAGTGGTGCATTTTCTCCTGACATAAGGTATCCGTGGGTAGCCGTTGTATGCCCTATCCGCAATCAACAGTGGACGACTTCCTCACGACGTATTTTTCTGCATGATGAATCCCATGGCAAGACAGAATCTTTAATGTACCCCAGTTTGCTATCAACTGTAGCCGTCCAGCCATCTTACCAATTTTCCCAAAGAATAAGTTTTATACAGTTTATTAAGTCGCATGTAATAACACGTGTAGTGAAAGATGGTTGACTACATGAATCCTTAGCTGCGGAATCTGCACGTTCATTTCCTGGAATCCCCACATGCTAGAGATCCAGAAGAAGCTCACTTGTGTGTTGCAATGGTTCAACTCAGCGATTGCGTTATAGATTTCTATGACTATAGGTGTTTTGAATAAAAGTTTTCTAGGGCTTGAAGTGTTGTACGAGTCGCAACAAATAAGGATATTTCGATAGATACGATTAATGATGTTCAGAGCCTTATTTATTGCGTTATTGTATTTATAACTCATTATTGAATTTATTGCGGTATTTATAATTCAGCAGTAAATAAACTTGTGATACCGGGTAGACCAAATATATATGTTCCATCATTGACAACAAATGCGCAACCTACGGTATCATTTTGCTTCGATCCGTCAGTGTATACTACTGCATCTGCGTTTGTCTTGGACAGGATATTTTGAAACATTTGCTGGAAGACAATGGGTGGCGTTCTTTATTGTAAGTCGTAAGGTCAAATACGAAATATGAAAGGTTGATTCTCCACGGAGGATATGAGCACCGATATGTTGGTAAAATCGAAAGGATGTTAACATTTATAACGTGCAGAAGACGACGGGTACGGATACCTAGAGGAGCAGTGCAACGTGGGTGGTTTTCATATCTGCCTAAATTGGAGTTTCCAAGAACCGAGTTAAATGCTGGGTGATTTGGCTGTCCTTTGAGACAGACAACGTAGGATACTAAAAGTTGGGCCCGTCTGTTCCAAAGTGATAGCTCACCGCAATTAATAAGCAGGCTTGCGACTTGGCTTGATTTAAAGGTACCTGAGGCAAGCAGAAGGAAAGAATGATGTAGAGCATCCAGCATTTTAAGTACGGTATGACGCGCTGAAGAGTAGGCGACGCAACCGTAATCTAAACGGGAACGAACTAAACAATAATAAAAGCGTATCATACTTGACCGATCGGCTCCCCAATTTGTTGTTGCTGAGAACTCGAAGCATATCTAAAACTTTAAAATATTTTACTTTTAATTCTTTGACATGTTTCACCCACTTAAGACGGCTATGAAAAACTAAACCTAGAAATCTGATATCAGAAAAGACAGCAATCAGCTCTCCGTTGAGAAATATTTGCGGAATGGAAGGGTCCCGAAGCCGAGAAAAGACTATACATTTAGTTTTCTCGGGTGAAAAGGTGAAGCTTGTAACCCTGGAACAAGCTTTAAGGCGACATAATGTTTACAGCAAAATCATCAACAAATAACGAACATAAAACAGGTGGCTATACACATTTAGTAATGTTGTTGATGGCTATGGAAAATAAGGTAGCACTTTAACACTTCCTTGAGGGACTCCATTCTCCAAGACGACACTACCCGATAGAAAATCTCCAACCCGAACCCGGAACGTTCGATCATTCAAGAAACCCTTAATAAATGCAAGTATATTGCCCTTGATTCCCCATTCTTTAAGGGTGTTGAGAATACCGCGCCACCAGGGTATAAAACTCTTTTTTAATATATAAAAAAAGACAGCTGTGAGGCGCTGACGGAGACGGAAAGCGTTTTGGATACATGATTCCAATGACATTAAATGGTCAATAGAAGACCGTCCTTGTCGGAAACCACACTGTTCTGGAGATAAAAAGCCATCTTTCTTCAAATATTATGTAAGTCTCCCGTTCACTATTCTCTCCATTAATTTGCATGATTGGAAATTAATTAATTAATTTGCTTGTTAAGGAAATAGGGCGGTAGTTTGAGGGGCTTGCTTTATCTTTGCCAGGTTTAGGTACAGGTACAACAATGGCTTCTGACCAGGCCGAAGGGAAAACTTGGGAGGAGAATATATTATATATTCTATAATATATATATATCTATAATATATATTATATTATAGATCCTCAATAGGTGTTGTAGCGCCGAATTAGGAAGATGTGAGAATATGCTAAAACGAATGTTATCAGGTCCAGGGGAGGTGTCACGTGAGTTCTTAAGTGCGTGTGACAACTCGCTGATTGAAAATGTAATGTTTAATTCACCGACCGAATCACCAACGTTTAAAGGTAATAATTCAATTTGCAATTTGTACCTCTGAAATTCATCGCTGTATGCTGAGGTGAGGGAAACCCACCGGAAATAATGTGATAATTTATTAGCCACTGCCGAGGGTGTTGTTATGAGTTCATCTTCATGAATGAGTCCGAGGATGGATTGTGTTGAAGATCCGCAGATTGTATGGATCTTTTTTCACAGAGTAGACGTAGTAGTGGTACGTGAGATGTGTCTACGTATTTCCTCCTAGAGTGTAAGAACATCCGATGACACTCTGCTCTAGCTCTGCGATACAATTCGAGATTTTCACTGGTTGGCCTGCGATTAAATTTGCGCAGCGCCTGCCGTCGTTTCCTAATGGCGTGTAAGCAATCATCATTACACCATGGGACGGAAGGACGTCTAGGGATTCCGGATGTTTATGGAATATACTTATTAGCATTCTCAAGTATGAGAGACGTAAAGGAGGAAAGTTCATCAAAGGCGTCAGCACCATCATCATACTGTGATGGGAAGGCATTGTGGTAACCGTTCCAATCTGCCTTTCAATAATCCATTTCCGTGGACATTTATTAACCTTGCGGTCGACACCAAGTACTATAATAATTGGTCTGTGGTCACTGCCGTGAAGGTCGTCACAAGCAGACCAATTAAGACGTGGGAGTAAATTTGGTGTACACTAGGAGAGGTCGATGTTGGACCGTACACCAGATGATAAGGACATGAATGTGAATCAACCATCATTCAGTAGACAGAGATCCAAATCTTGTGTCAATCGGTTTATCATACTTCCTCGAGGGGAGCAGAAAGATGAGCCCCAGGAATTGTGATGGGCATTGAAGTCCCCTACTATTATCGCCTGGCGAGGAGAAACTTCTAGAGCACTGAACTCAGAGTTCAGCAAGAGGTACAGATTGCAAATATGCAATTTAAACGGGACCATGATTTTTACAGCAATAGCAGGAATATGGGTATCCAGCGGTATTATTTTAGCGGTCACCTCGTTGCGCAAGAAAATATCGACACCACCACTCTCTCTGCTATCTAACAGGCAATCGTTTGAATTTCTTTTCTGAATTTTTGATTTTGAGGAAATCGGATATACTGGGATCTGGTTGTTTCTCAAACATATCCTCCAGTATACCTGGGGTTGGAGGAGGATATTTTGATAACTGGGAAGATGTGGACGACATCCCAGGGGAGGTTGATATATGGGCTCCCTTATTTGGTGGCTATCCACCAGATGTATTTACTCCTACTCGCCCGTGTAGGTGCTTTGGGAATAGGAGATTTGACAGGAATCCCACTGCTGGATTCACCAACTGCAATTTGAAGCTTTTTGTTCGTCTTTGTCAGCTCTGAAATAGTGGCTGTATGTGAGGCAACTTGATCAGAGTATCTGAACAAGTTTTTTCAACTCATTGCAGGATCCACACTGCTGACTACCGTGGTTTGCAGGAGTTAGCTTTGATGTAGCGGCGGCAAAGGAAACATCTGGTTTAACCAGGTTCCTTGAGTTGATTAATTTTTTGTATTCTCTGCGTGCCGCAGGAAAAGAAAGCTTCTGCTAGGTAGCTATTCTGAGAATTGCCAGTTCTTCTTTAAAAATTGGTTAATCTCGGAAGCGGGTTATATGTGAACCATTGCAGTTTGCGCATTTTTCATCTTCTTCGCATTCAGTGTCGTTATGGTCTTCCTTCGCGCATCGTTTTCGGGCAAGATGTTGTAGTGTACCCGTATCCTTGGCATCTGAAACATTGCCATGCTTTAAGAATGAATGGTCGTACCCGAACTGATAGGCAACCCACTTAAATCTTTTCAGGAGGTAGTTGAGGAAAAATGAAAATCAGTATGAGGGAAGGTGTTCCTCCATTCCGCTTTGGCGCTTAGTTATACGCTTGACCACTACATCTTGAGATCGGAGTTCATCAGCTATTTTAGAGACATCCATGTCCAGAAGGTCTCGGCAAAAAATGGCGCCCCTGCTCGTATTTAGGATTTTGTGTCATTCTGCATGTATATGTACCACCCAGGCTGGGACGTATAGTATAATCGCCGTAACGCTCGATAAATATATACCACCCAAATTTGTCAGACGTAGCAGAGATCGACTCTGCTCGTCATTGTAGTTTCGATCGGATTCGATCAGTCACGTAATTTCTTGATGTTCTTTGGGGAGCCAGTTGAACCCGGAATTACCTTATTAATTACGAAAGGCGAGATCTTTTGTAGGGAGGCACCTTCTTGGCTATTTCTTAGAACTATAAATCTGATGTTTTTGGTCTATCACTGTTTACAATAACACTTTTTCTGAACTGTTATCCTCGTCCAACAACGCTGAACGAGGCCTTTTCACAAGAGTGTTGATTTTGGTGGTTTTTTCAGATGGACCATCAACCATCATAGTATTTATTTGTGGACTACTAATTTTGTTCCCACGAGTACCGGCGATATAATGGACCACTCCAGCAGAGGGCACGCGTACTGAAGCTAGAGCTCTGGGTTCGCCCAGGTGCCCAGAGGACATCGTTCAGGACTCACTACGAAGAGCCATTCACCCATTGGCACAATAGTTCCCACCTTGGGTTATGATTGCGATTCGTAAGGTGTCGCAACATGACCGAGTATATGTGTAAGAAGAAGTAGTGTAGAATGTTGTTGTGTAGTTTTGAGGTTGTATATGTTGTTAATTGTGTAGTGTTCTTGGAGTAGAGTATGTGTATAGTGGAAAGTATTCTGCAGATCAATGTGTAGTGGGAAGAAAAGCTGCAGAAGCTAGGGCCGTGGGGACGTCAACCCTCAAAGGAGTCCAGAGTGGTGTTTATCACCACTCTGGACTCCTTCCACCAATCGGGGAAGATCCCACTCTCAAACTGATCATTAAGAAGTTGTAAGACGATGCCGGGTGTTTTGCGCATCAGACCCTTCAAAAGCCGGAATGCCGTCCGGGCCCGGACTACTTGTATTTATCAGGTCAGAGATGGCATGTGCAACTTTGCCCATCTTAAGGCGTCTTCTTTCAAAAATATCGACCTGGTCGATATGAGCTTCCTCGCAAGGGAATAGCCGTTCCATAACAGTGGCGGGGTTATTCTCTAAGAGCAGGGGAAGTCTGCGGCTGAATCTTTTGTTACAATCTTGTAGGCGCAGCCCCAGGGGTCATTTTCAAGCTCTTCACACAGTGTCATCCAGCTATTTATTTTTTTTAGCTTGTTTGATCTCATAGTTGAGAGTTCTGCGACCAATTCTATAGTCATCCGTGGCTGCCTCAACGGTAATGCCGCCCTGCCTTCGGAACCGTTGCGCAAATCTTCTTTTATGTTGAGCGACACGACGGAATCTGCTTATATGCTCGTTTCACCAGTACACCGGCTTACGATCAGCACTGGGTCTGTGGTATTTGCCCATCTCATCGCCGTTATTTCCCTGGAACACTTCTGGTGTGACTTTGACGTGTTGTAATCTGACAGCCACTCCACCAAGTCATCAACCTGACGATTGGACAATCTGGGTGGGGGGCGGCTTAATCTTGTTCTGATGAAAGGGTCCTTGTGATCACTGGCTGGGTATTCGTCGAGAATGTTCCACTGACAACTGTTCGGGCCCCACCTTTCGTCAATCAGGGCCAGATCGAGGACAGACTTGTGGCCCGAGGCAGCGTATGTCTGTGTGTTGTCATTTACGCAAACGAATCCATGAGACAGTATGAACTCCGTCAGGGCTTCACCTCTTCGAGTATCCCTTGGTGTTGAATTTCCCCAATATTATCAACTTCTTGATTGATCTACCGACTGTATATATTAATTCGTCCAGGTGTTTGATAAATACTTCTTGAACGCAATTGGGAGAAATGTATACGGCTACCAGTATGGCACAACTCAATTCTATGGCTAGAAGACCAGTGTTACGGTAATAAAAACTCCAGCCGTACTGGACTCCCTCGCATCTGGATGCGCGATGTCCTTGCGCCCAGGATTTAAAACACCTATCGATCTAGTCTCCTAACGGAAAACGGGTTGAAGAGAACAAAGAAATACTATTATTAATTATTTTTCTTTTATTTTTAGTTACAAAATAAGAATATCTTAAGCTGCGATATCTTCTTTCGTTAGCCAAACAATAGGAAATATTTTACGACATCCATAATTAATTAACTAACTTAGTGATAAAAGAAAATGTGAAGGAGAAAAACTGGAAGATAGACAAATATGAAGCCGGGGGTTTTCGGCAAACGATGCAGTAAGTGATTTCAGATAAAAGATTAGTAGGAAGAGTAATTCAAGGATTGATTTCTTCAACCGATTACGAGCGGTTAATACCGTTCTGAGATTCCAAAACTATTCACCAAGCGCTAACAGGTTTCTGTAACTATCCTTTCCCGTCAAACCTAAAATGCTGTTTAATATATTACGGTATACGTATTCTACAAAGTATTAAAAAGAAGCATAAGAATCAGTTCATAAATGTAGTGGTAACCAGCTATTCGATTAAATTTTTCATCAACGTAACTTTGCTTTCTCCATTCATATAACTTTTCCTTACTTGAAGAACAACCAACGAAGATTATTTTTCTTTTCTTTAAATTAAATGAATGGATTTTTGTTGGTTTATGTATAATTAAATCTGTGTTTACCTAAATGTAATTAATTTTTTTTTCAGATCTGCAATCATGAAAGAGAAGAAACAAATTAATCATACTGTACATTTATTTGAATTATTGCATATACACAAGAAACATCAGTGACAGTTTACACAAACAGTTTATGTCATAATGGACCTACTCAAAAACAAAGTTAATTTTATCCAAAAGAACTGTATAAATTCAACGGATTTATTTACATGAAATGATCGAAAACCGTATTCACTTCAGAGAAATAGAAAAACATGTAAATACTCCGATGTGCTATTTTATTGACGCGCAGTTTTGTCTAAGTAAAAAAGTAAAGAGGATTTAAAATGACTTAAAAATCATTAAGGTCTATATAACACAGTTCGCACTCTAGCAATAGTTAAATTAATCAATGCTTGTAAACGCAGGCGTAGAATACACAAAACTACTATATTTCACTACACATCACCTATTTGTTATGTTTTAAATGACTTGGATTCATCCATAACTAATTCATTAGGGAAGTTACTCATAAGCCGACAATAATGGACTCTTAAGTAATCGTGAACTGTAAATAAAGTAACTAAACAGTAAGTGATAAGGAAGAAATAAACACTAAATGATAAGGCATGTAAAACAATTCTTACGAATTTAACTACCCATCTTAAAAAATAAATTCTTCATTCACACAATAAGCAAGTTTTATCTTTTTATACAAGTTATAAAAAATATAAAATCAGAGAAAGATTGCAGTGGTTCAAAATCAGATTCACTAAATAATATTAAAAAAAAAAAAATAATAGTTTTTAATGTCTAAATACTATAATTCACTGGCCTCCGTGATAAGAGTGGTAACGATTCAGCCTTTCATCCGGAGGTCCCGGGTTCGAATCCCGGTCAGGTATGGCATTTTTCACTCACGCTACAATTCATTCATTTCATCCTCTGAAGATATAACTTAACGGTGGTTCCGGAGGTTAAAAAAAACCATAAAACTACAATTTCATTCGAAACTAGTAAGTTAGTTTATTGAAAAAGTTTACAGTAGGTTCCAAGAAGAGATATAGAAAAGAATGTCAACAGTAAAAATAGACACAAATAAACATACATCAATAATTCGTTAGTCACTGAATACAAAAAATGTAGTAAGGTATGTTCTATAATTATTTTAAGGTAATTATTAGTAAGGTAATTATTTTAAAAAGGGAGAAATTTTTTACCCACGACTAGAACTATTGCACATTGTGATTGTGGATTTTTGCGAATAGATTGAGGCAAAAAAATTCCCACTGAAATGATGCGTTTTGTAGATGTTTCATTAAATTTATTTCAAACCTGATTTTCACTTGGATTTTACAATCTTAGCAAAGAAAAAAGCCAGTTAAAAATGCAAATCAATCAACGTGTTATCCTCAGAAAATTCTTTAAGTTTTAGAACCCGAAATCAAACGCTTACATTGATTAAGCATTTTTATTTTGAAGAAATAAAAAAAAACTGACAATTCATGATGTAGTTAGATATTTTAGAAGAAAAAAGTTGAATCATGTGCTTGGCAACAGGTGGGACGTTTTCAGTTACAGAAAATGTTGAACGAAATAACATTACGTGAGTGAAAACAAATTTAATAACAGGAAAATAGTTTACAAACTACTTCGTGATAGGGTTAATATGTTAAGTACATTAAACTCGCATTCAATATTCTTTACGAAAACCAATTAAATAACGTAATTTCATAAAAAAAAATTTCTTAATTTATAATAATAAAAGAAGGAAAAAAAAGGAACAAGAACATAAGCGCACCATTATTGATTTCTTAAATACCCAATTTTTTTCAGATCCTACTGACAAATATCAAAGAAAATTTCATGATATTGTAACAGGTAATAAAAAAATTATAACACGCTGTATATAAATAAAAACTCTACAACTTTTACTACCAATTATGCTAGATTTTATATAAATCAGAACATTTTAGAACTATAACGGAATAAAGAAAAATAAAATAGCTATGATTATGAAAATAATTAAAAGAAAAAGAGATTAAAACTATCCTATCAAGGACACTTACTTAAGAAAATATTAGCTTTATTGACAAAATATAGATAATTTTCGGTTTCTGTATTCATTTACCTTTACAAAACACAGGAAAGGAGCATAAATGAAAAATTGTCTTCAAGAAAATTTCACAAATACTTATTAATTTTACATATCTAATACAAACTTATTTTTCTTTACCTTTATAAAAGATTTTAATAAAAACCATTTTACGCACCCTTTTTCGCTTGTGTTTTAAGAGAATTAAGATTTTTAATTTTATTTTTTAATTTTTATTTTTCTTACTACAGAGGAATGCAGAAAACCAGCGTAAATCATGGCGAATTCGATTTTAATTATGAAGTTTCTATACTTTACATAGGACCGTTACAAAGTAAAATAGTAAAATAGACTATCCAGGGCAATAGTGTACCACATTAACATCGGCTCAGTGAATTAGGATTCAAAAAGTTAAATAAATTTCTGAGCTGACGATTTTTATGAACGCTGTAGTTTTATGTATTCATGAGATCTAACGACAGTTATTTTTAAATCTAATAATGAAACAAGAAAAAATCCCGTCAGAAAAAATTAAAAAAAAAAAAAGTTTTATATTTAAACAATTGCGATATAAATATACATGCGTGTAATATAAGCATATGTGTATTCTAGTTCTGCTGAATAATTATTTTTTTTTTTATAAACAACAGATTGTACTAACTGCAAGTAAAGTGTTTTTTTAAATATAATATTTCAGCAAAAAATTACATAGTTTTTCAACATACAATAGCAGGCACTGTCTATATGAACAATAAACAACATACTAAGTATATCAACAACAAAGAATCCTAGGTATAAATTCATATATAATCAATTATAAGTCCTATTACCAAAAGCACCGTTCCAATAATTTAATATAGAAATACATCTATTAAGTGATTTGCTTCATTTTTTAATTTCTTGATTACAACTGTAGAGCGTCTAATAAATATTGTCAGTTAGCAGTTTACTTAAAAAAAATTCGGTCACAATCCTTAAATCACAGGAGCGTAACGGCGTCCTACATATTATGGATCGTGTGAAACGTGCAAGCAACTTTTTACTGATCGTGAACCAGAAAAAAAATTCTGTTGGAATTTCAACATTTTGTCAGACACTCGGTAATTCGGTGAGCGATTTCAAACTCCAATCTAAAAAAAATATGTTTCATTGCCCATTCACTCCTACAATTAAAATTTAAACTAGTAAAATTTATTATTTTCACAACTTCCCGCACGAGAATATAAGAAAACAAAACACACGCTATTAATTTTAATATGCATTCCCATTAAGGTTAACGTGACGTTTACAAAACTATTTAAAACCGAAAATCAAAAAATAATAGTTGGATACCCATAATATAATATCGCAAAGGTACTTTTTTGGAATTTTCCCCCCAAAATTGTTCACTTTTTTTTCTTCAATTCATTTAAATATTTTACAATAACATTACCACGCAAAATTATGATTGAGAAACGTGATTCAGAACGTGAAAAAAAAAACATACAATTTTCAATAAATTTTTTTTAAAAGTGTTTTTCTAGTTCAATTTTAGTGTAGACTTAATTACATTTTGAGTATATTTATACAGATTCGTGAAGAAAAAAATTGAAAATTTGGGGGGCAAATTCCAAAAAAGTACCATCGCAAATAAACATAAAGTAAAATTAAGTATAAACTTAAGCAAGAGCTAAACATACCGAAAAACGCATTACGCAAAATTTATTACAAATTTATTTCTCCAATATTAAACGAGTTTTCTGTATTAATCGTCAATATAATTGCAAATTTCGTTTTATTCTAATCTGGAACAGATTTTTCGGAGTAACCCGTTTACAGTGGCCATAGCAGGAATTACATGACTTTTACACGTCGATCTGGAGACTTCCTTCTCACTCTCGATATTATAACACACTAATAACTCTGACTTTAGGGCTAATCCATCAAGTCTACTAAAAGAAAATACAAATTTAATTTTACAGTCATCAATTAATCAACTTAAAACGAATAATTAGTAAACATCGTGAAAAGAACTCACGTGTAACAGTTTCAGCAGAACAGTGACTAGCGGTTTAGTTCAGATTACCGGTTAAATTTTCGAAAATTCGGAACGAATGATGAAGATAAAATAAGATGCACTTTCTCCTTGCTCCCAGTCACTGTAATAAGATATGACACGAAAGCGACGACGGTTGGTCGCTCTTCAAACTTCTCGACGGCTCTTTTTTCGTTTCTCCTCGCGTCGCTACAGTAGACAAAGTTTTATAATGAGTAAGCGGTTTTCCTGACAAAAAATTATTTTATTTTTTCGCCTCTTTTCTCTGCATCTCAAAAACCACCACCTCAGGCTTGGCGATTAGTTTAAAAAGAGAAACTGAAAATTAATTGTTAACTAAAATACGGACAAATATTTACGCATTACGAATTTGTTCAATCCTCAGTTATCGTTGTTTAAGCGCTACACTGGTACCGGAAGGATCGCTCCTCGAATACATATCACCACCTTTCTTTTATTAATTGTTATATACTTGCATTTTCAACCGGCTATTAATTCAAAAATATTTTTATTTTCGTTATTCAAAGTATTCTTAATTAATTTTTACCCTTAATATAGCGTGAAATGTAATAAAGAATTAATTTTAAAATATTTACAGATGAAATTCATGAATGAATATCGTTTTACACGATATTCATTCATGAATATGGAAAAATACACGAATACAGTTTCTTGCAGCTTTGGAAGTCTCTCCAACATATACCGGAATTTCTGATTACGTAAATTAGTTGCAAAAAGTATTTAATTAAAATAACTTTAAACGTGAGGGTAGATTTCTTATTTAATAATAGACTTAAGTTGTGAAGATAATTAATTATTTTTACTCATCCATTAAATAAAGGTAAAAAGCAACTTGTGGATGTATTCAAGTTAGGTAAAATATTTTCATTACGTCATAAAATATTGATTAGATTTTGATCGTATCATATACATAAACTTATTAATTGATATAACAGTTTCATTTTCATCTGATGTGCAAAGTCAAATTAAAACAGGATGAGAATGGAAAATTAAACGATGATTTGTTTGAAACTTGATACTTTCACAACGTATATGAAGTCTGTGGCGTCTATACTCAATTGACTAGATGGGATCGATCCAGAAATTTTAGTTACGCACCTGTATGCAGTATATATAACTCGCGTTTATAGACACGTATATATCATATACTAAGTTATATAAATACATATACTTATTACGCTAACACGATTAGTAGGTTTATGGGGGAAAACAAAGTAAATTTAACAAGATTACCTCTAGCATCTAACCTCAAACTGACTGCTGTCAGGCATTCCATGAACTCGGTTACATACTAAAAAAAAAAAAAAATAAATAAAAAATAATTTACTGTAGTAAACACTACATTATCGTAAAAACAGGGGAAATGGAAAAAACTGAATTTTATTACAGCCGCACCACCAATTACATTTGAATTTAATATAGTACTGAACGTAGGTGGTAAACGAAATGTGAACAATTTTGAGTTTAAAAATATATCTAAGAATAACAAAATGTTTGTTTTGTTTCAAACACGAAGATGAAAAGATATACCAGGAAGTAGAATCCACGATCTGCGATTAAAAACGTCAATTAGTAAATAACGAAGGACTGACTTAAAACAAATGCAAAACCTACGCATCTTGAAACGTATTCAATTTTTGTTAACCAATGAAACAGCGGAAAGCTGAAAAAAATATGAGCAAGTTAAATAGCTTCGCACGTTTCTCTTTTATTAATTTTAGTCATACTCTATTTAATCTTATTCACGTAAAAAGAAAGATATAAAACATTTTCTTTTATTATTTGTAAATTCTCAATAGCTTATAACTATACCGAATAATAACACTTTAACGAACCGTATAACGGCTTTCATAAAAAGCATCTAAATCGTGCTTTGAATATTACGAAATTTATAACAGTTTAAATATTTGTAAATAATTGTTGGAAAGTTAGGTATAATAACCGTAATAGATAAAGATGATCACACAGGATATCCCACGCCCCCTCCCCTAAATAAAAATGTCCCCAAGAATAACAAGCAACCGATGGCAGGCTTATTAGGGTAAGCTGAGAGTGAAGTGGTTTTCTGCTAGATTTTTTATTAAGAATATAAAGTTGAACATCAACAGAGATCTTTGCTCTGTTACCACAAGAAACTAGTTTTATAATAAATATTATTACTCTCAAAGAAAACAACTCTGACTAGTAGAGATGTTGGTTTAAAACTGACATATGAATGTGAAATGGAAACAAAAATTCAAGAAATAACAGTAGATAATGCCTGCCAAAACATTTATAACAACAGAATTGAATCATCCGTTTCTATCTTTTGGTGCAATAAATCACCACTTTAGACGCATCGTCCATATTTTAAACCTCAGACTATAGGCAAGTCAAAAACTACAATGCAGTGTAACGAATGTCAGGAAAATGAAGAGGTTGAGGAAGATGCTAAAGGAAATGAAGAGGACTATGACTACGAAGATTTTTCAACCGACAAGACCAATTCAATAGGAAAAATAAGAACGCTTTCAAGAAAATAAGAACGCTTTCAAGAAAATAAAAACATCTGAACAGATGTAAAACAGATTCAGAAATTCTTGTAAAACTGCTGGTTCGCCTATCTCTCTCGGATCAAAACTGGACGTTCTCACAAGGCGGAATTCTACTTTCGACATGTTAAATGTAGCACTCAATTTAAAAAAAGGAATTGTTTGTGTGTTAATGATACTACTTTAATGAATCTTTATCTGGTCGAAGAAGAGTGGACAATACTTGAAAAAATTTGTAATATTTTAAGAAACTAACCCAACAATAAGGTGGAGAAAAGTATATGACTCCGTACAGCTACTGTTGCTGTAAATAAAATTTTTTTGCTGGATAAAATAGAAGAAAAAATCCACAAGTCGAATCAAAAGGAGGATTCTTCTATTACAGATGAAAGTTTGCTTCTCGCATACCAGCAGGCTAAGGATACAATCTTATAACATCACAGAAGAACCAATTGGTTGTACGGGGCAATTTTAACAGTCGATCCCAGACATAAGTTGCAGACTTCCGACTTTACACCATGGGAAGCGAGTTTGAAAAAAGAATCTCTTCAGAAGTTACAAGAAATTCTAAAACAGTATTAAAGAATGCCACGAAGCGATGAGAAAACGGATCTACTCAATTTTTTGGGAAAACCATATAGCCATGTTTCCCATACTAAGTACTGCAGCCAAAAACCTGTTTAGTATTCCTGCTACAACAGTGCTATCGGAGAAGCTATTTCAAGACTTGGTCTGATTCTAAAACAGAAACGATGTAGGTTAACACACGAATCAGCCATACTTTGTTCAAAGTTCTTTTCTTAAAAAATTTAATGCGATTTAGAGTCAAGCCTTTTTATATTTTTCCTTCTGCAATTAATAGGATTTTGAATATCTGAAACCTGACTTTTTTCCTTTTTAAATCTGGAATTCTCAACACGGATAAATCCAGGCAAGGCTATACATGACTTCAAGTTTATTTGCATGCCTAGTTATGACCAAAATCACCGAATCTCTCTTAATTTATCCCAGTTAGCGGTAGATCGGAGCAATCTTTTCTTTGATTTTTTTAATTTGAAGGATTTGATTCAGTAAGAGGATGTGCTTTTCGAAACAAACCCGTTGTTGTTACAAAGAGATGATGACTTTGGAGTTGCATATTTTTAATTTAAATTCAATAATTTCCCCCACAAGATAGGGAATCTTGGAGAGCTGCATCAAACCAGTTAAATAACTGAAAACAAAAAAAAAATGTCCACCAACTCCTCCTGGGAAGTTCACTCGCGAGAAGTTGAGGAGCGACGTGATTTGATTTTAGTTCCACCGTAAAACAGATTAGATTCATATTTTATTTTTCAATTTAAACAATTTTAACTATCAATGAAATTCATGGAAATTATGTATTTCCATATAAAATTCATATGAAAAAATATGAATTTAAAAAAATAACCATTTAAGGTATAAAACATCGATCATGTCTACCCAAGACCATTTCACAACTGATTTTGGAACATTTTTTTTTTTAAGGAAAGGGGTTAAATTCCAGTTATGCCTTGAAACTCGACCCGAATTCGGGCCGGGCTGTACCAGGTTTTTTGAGCTGAGTTTCAAGTCGGGCCAAAGATTCCAGGTCTGTAGTCGAGTCAGGCTGGACCACAAAACTCGACCCGAGTCCATCTCTACTGACTAGTGCCCTACATGTACATTAGATCTTTCAGTGTATCGAAAGCCATATGTATACAAGGATAGATAACCCAAAGCAAAATTTAATCTACCCTAGTATGTGGAAAATATGAATTACATAAATTATCTACAATCAGTAAGGAAATTTCCTTGTTTAAATATTTCATAACTAACAATAATGTAAAATAATGACATATATGTAAAAAATATACACACAAATTTAAATATGTGTATAGTGTGTTATATATAGATAATCAGATTATACACAGGCAAAACTGGAGGATTTCAAACATGTCTACTTAGAAATTCCGTTTATTCAAAATTCCTACATCAGACCGTTAAAAACAAAATTCTTAAATTTTAATATTTATTTTTAGAAAATTTACTAATAAGCAATATTGCTGATTAATTTATATTTTAATTAGCTTCATATAAAATGAAAAATATTAAATTTTACAGTCGTACTCAAAGTAAAATATAACTGACGGAATTCAAAATGCCGTTGAGAAGCCAATCTACAAACTGATTTTAAGAAGTTAAATTACTCGTTAAATTCAAAAAAAGAAATATAATTCTAAAGAAAAGGAAGGATGTTAAAAATGAAAGTAACCATTGCTGTTCAGATAGAGTTGCAATGACATAATTAAGATACAGAATTACAATATTGAAAGAAAACGTAACAAATGCAAATTAAAGTTGAAAAAAGAATGAATTCATTGTATCATATTGTTTTCTTTTTATTTTTATTACATTAATGATGTAATCGATACTTAGTGGAGTAAGCACTGTAGTTTTTATTGGTATGGTACAGTACAATTCGAAGATTACCTACATAGAATTGGTAGGCGAGCCATGGCCGATTGCATGCTTTGTAGTCAGCGGGAGAACGCAGAGCATATTCTCTACGTTGTTTATATAACATAAACTGCGAAGTTTATAACGCTGGAGTCAATGAAAATAAGAACCACATATGATATATCGTTGAAAAGCACTAAATAAGGGCTTATTACTGAAAAGAAAGCTAGTTACTGAAGAAAAAGTCCAAAATCAAAATTTTTTGCGATTTTGGGCTATTTTGGACACTTTTGGTTCAGTCGATTGTAATCAAAAGAAGAGGTGTACAACTAGATGTTACAACAATCCTAAATTCAAAATTTCGATATCCTACGGCTAATCATTTATGTACATACGTACAAACGTCACGCCAAAACTAGTCAAAATAGATTCAGGGATGGTCAAAACGGATATTTTCGTTAAAATCTGAAAACCGAAATCTTTTGCGATCAGAATACTTCGTAAAAGGAAGTAAAAAAAAAAACGTGAAAAAAATACTGTTCATAAAATGCGATCCAAATCGATCATCTTGGTTATTTCAGATTTTTTCTTATAGGAAGTAAGCGCGTAAAATCAGACGACCCTATTGAAACAAAGGAAACTAAGAAATCAGTATTTATCTTTTCACACAAAGCGTTCAGTAGAATATTAACAAAGTATAAAACGAACCATTTCTGTTAGAACCATAACATACAAAATTATTTACAATAGATATTTCAGAGTTAACGTAAAAAAAAGAGAAAATAAAAAAATTTAAATCAATTAAATAATAGCTATTATGAGATTAGTAATCAAAGGAGGAAGTGGTGAATTTTTTTTTAGCGAATACTGTGAATTCAAAAAAGAATTGTTAATCCAGAAATAAATCAGCGGGCGTTAACAAACTATTCTCACATAAACTAAAACTACAAAAGCCAAGTAGTAATAACAATAAATGTTTACTTTAAATAAAATACGAGTGAAATTATCACAGAATCTATATACGTTATTAACAGAAAAAAGAAGATTACGATAAAAAAGGTTCAATTAAAAATGTACAAATCAACCAGAATCAATTTAAAACGAATAATAACAAATTTTGCAAATATTCAGACACTGCTTTCAATAGCACGAATTTTAAATGATTATTTTTTTTTGAGTTAAGTTCCAAGAGGCTTTGTTACCCACTTGAGTTCAGTTTGTTTACAATTTAAATTTAAAACTGGAGGTGTATAAAGTTAACTATTTTCAATGTACGAAAATATTTTTTTCTATACGGGTATTCTTTTAATAATAATTACAAGACTTTAAAAATATATTTTACCCGGGTTTAAATCAACTCGGAGAGCAACTGAACTCGTTCAGATCTGATTGACTTAACTCACAGATCTGTGATTAGTACTTCTTATGTTTTATTAACACCTACGGTCGAGGTTTATACGTAAGTTTAAAACTTTTATCATTTACGACTTGACTAAAGAAAGTTTGTAAAAGCATCCGTTTACAGCTAAAAAACATAAACATTAAAAATACCAAGCTTCTTCTATGAAATTTTGTGCGACATTTCATCCACAACTTATAAAAAGTATAAAACATTAATAAATTAACTACATATCGGACTTGTTTAAACTACTTCCTAATTTTGAAACAAATAGCTAAGCGTACGGTTTCTACCAAACAATGAGCACATGCAACAATAATACCGATTACAGTTAATGCAATTATTTCAAAGTATTGACAGAGTACCTGAAAAATGTAATTTTTCACAAGGCACCATTTATCCGTCGAACGATATGAATCTTTAACCAAAAGCGAACGTTTAAGTTTACTATTTAAAATTAATGTGATTAGGATTATTGGTATGTATAAAAGGCCCATTAAAAAAAAAACAATGCAGACGCGTTCAGACTACAAGAGAATTTAGATTAATTCATCTTAGATCAGTATCTGTAAGCAACCGACTTTTAATTCTCTGTATTAAAGTTTACAGCCTAAACTGATGTCGTCTGTACCTTTTACAGAATACGGTGCGTTCTCTTCATATCTGTTTCCATACAAACTGAAACAAATCACATCTTTACCTCAAACTACTATTGTCTGTTTGTAAAAGAGCAGCTGAAAAGAATTTAACAAACGTTTGTACAATGCGACACGTATGAAATTTTGCTATGATTTTGTAAAATACATTGATAAACATAATTTTTGTTTCCTAACCTGAGATAGGTGATTTTAATCAGTTTTATGACGCTGAAAACGAACTCAGAATCAGAATCTTTCTATCACCTACCATTTTTGAAAAAAAATTTAATTTTAATTAAAGGAATTTTTCAGTTTTCAACATAGAGTCGGCGTTTTAAGTTCCTATATTGTATTCTGTAAGCTCATTTCTTATTGTTTTGAGAATTTTAATGGAAATAAGACGTAACTGTATAACGATTAAATATTTTAGTCAAATATCAGATTGAAAAAAAGCTTATTAAGTTATGTAGAAATCAAATTGTAAATTAAACTACCTGAAGGTATAAACGTTCGTTATCAAGCAGTCGAATTACACAACTCTAACGGAAGACACCAGCGTCACAAATAACCGAGTAGATTTTTGTTCTTTACTTCAACATCTAGATGTAATGATCTGATAAAACTGTTATGTAAATAAATACGTCACAAAAAAACAGTTTTATATAAAAAGTGTTAGGCAAACGATGATTATAGAAAAGAATGATAACATTCATTATACTGTTAAATTTACTTATGCTGTTTTGCTTTAATTACAAATCGAACAGGATGTAATATTATCTTTCCACATTCTGTATCAAATGTTATATAATTAGTTACAGATAAGATAAGCAATTAACGGAATAACAATAAAGCAACTTAAAATTAAAAAAAAAAGCTTTGCGTATCAAACAACATTACCTACGTTATCAAATACACACCTTTTTATAAACACGTGTATAATAATAAAACAGCTTTAAAAGATCAGTGGCCCGTGAAAAAAAAGAAGCTATAGTTGAGGTGCTCAAACCGGGCAGTTACGACACGCTCTATTGAAGCCGCTAGTAACAGTATAACAAACACCTAACTTAAGAAATATCATGAATGATACGGCATTATACAAAATAAAATGGTAAGAATCGATTCCGTAGTTTCAAAAATCTACCTTCTTATACTTTTAAAAGACTGTCGCCGATTTAGTTCAATGATTACATCCGGTTTAAAAGTCAACTAATAATTTCACCGGCTAAGACATGCGATCTAGACTTCTGAATCAGATATAACTAACAATATCGGCACAGGTCTACATAAAATTTTCGTACTTATGAACCTAATAGAATTAATCCCGATTTACAATAAAGCATTCGCAGAAATTATTACTTAGAAAGAGTTTACTAAAAATCTAATAAGGTATCGAAAAAACGTACCATTAATCAATTATATTTAATTCTACAACATATATCTCTTCACGATCGCTAAAAGAATAGGTTGTATTACAAGCTTACTTTCACATCGATTAAGTTACAAATGAAATTCCTATCTGTAAGGCTCGAATCTGATTTAGGTTAAATATTAAAACGAGATAGCGTATAAAGAATGCGTACAGCGATCAAAACTATTTCCTATAATTGAATTCAAATGAGAAAAAGTACCGGTGCCCTTCGACACTGACTACAGTACTTATCATTTTGCATGAAAGGTGTGATAAGTATTACAACTATTCTGGTTTGAAAAATATTAATTACTACTGTCATTCTACACACAAGAAACTTTTAAACTCGTGATTTAACTTTAAATTTGAAATTACGTAAAACCAGTTTTAACGATAAATAAATATTTTATGTAATTACCATTTATCATTAGACTGTTGCAAGTTTGTAAAATATGTTATCATATAATTCTTTCTACTGGCCTAATTTAAGTTCTAAATAGAAGAGCCTAGTTTAAGGTCGGAAAGAATGCAATGTGGCAATACAGTAATGGAAGAATTATGTTAGAATATGTTATTCGTCAGTCTTGCTAGTGTCAGTAACTGACTGAAAGCAGTCCTGGGTCTTTTAGTCAAAAGTGACTATTATCTGATTAATAAAAGAATGCGCTTGAATTGTAATAGTTATAAATTTATCACTAACAGTAAAAAAATACATAATAAATGACAAATTAAAACTTGTTCTGTTTTTCATTATTTTATTAAGAATTCGTTTTAAATGAAGGAAAGTAGTCATTTACACTGGCAGAAAACCGTCGGAAAGAATTTTTTTTGTAAAACATACGATTTCGCCATTCTATAACTTCTATGAAACGGTTCTGTTAAAGTTATAGGTAATAAACGTTATCTTTATTTTCATTAAATTTTCGGTCCTGTCGGCAAATATTTCGGTGACAATGGGCGTTGAAAAGAAATTTATTTTCACTCCTCCAACAAAATAGTTTTTTGGAAATAGTAAATTCTTTTACGATCGTCCAGAAATTAGAAGATATTCTGTTTACTTGTAATCTTTAGAATCTCAGTAATTTATTACTTTATATAGTAGCCTATCGAAATATTACAGCCGTACATTACCTATAGCAATAATATGCTGTTTGTAAAGCCAAGAACTAATAAATATATTTTTAGTGTCAACTAAAATTGCATTTACTGTAGGATTTGCTACCGTGAATTTATGCAGGTAATAGAACTACGATATGTTTGAAATAGTAATACAAGTTATAACATAATTGTTTAATTCATAACGCCTTTATATTATGTATCGTTAAATTATCCTTTGCCTTTCTTTACGTGAAATTAACATCTTCAACAATCAACATTACTTATAAAAACGAGATTTTTTTTAATCACTGGAAACAAAATTAAATTATGATTGTAAAAAATATCTACTTGGCATTGTAATATAAAATTACAATGCCAAGTATATATATTCTATTACAATGCCATATAAAAAATTTACTTTATGATATACATAGAAAATGTTAAACGTATTTAACGTTACTCATTTTGTGTTGGCAAAATTGTCTGTGCTTGGGTTCTGTATGGCCGTGAATTTAGTGAACAAAATTCAGCACCGTCCGTTATTGTCAACATACGGTGCAAACAAAACAATCGATATTCAACGCCTACAAATCCACACCGACTTCACGAGCAGCCTCTACACAATGCTGAAGTGTAAGACGTGTCATTTCAACACACTGGCCGTATTTTTCTAGTGATAACGGTGTCAAGTAAATGCTGAAAGTTATAAAGCATGTTGGAAACCAATCTCTGTTCAGATGTCGCAACTGAAATATGAACGAGGTTTCAGGAGAACTTTACTGCAGTAGACTTTTTCTATGGGGGTAATTCAAAGCTCAAGTTTTCAATCACACCGTTCCTTACAAAAATACAATTCGTCTGGTTTGGATGTTACGCAAGACATTCTGATACCCAAGTGTATCAGGAAGATGTTAACAATGCCTTGACTTCATTCGGGAAATTTCCAAGATGTTATTCAGATCATATTCAAGACGCGAGGCTTGTTTAGTGAATCCAAGACACTTAGAATTATCGGCAAGTAAGTTGGCACAAAAAACTATTAGCATTCAGCAAACATTTGGAAAGATACTAGGCGGTCTGAAAACATCTCAGTTTAATATACATGATATTTAACCAAAAATACAAACGATGCTACTTAATTAAAACTAGTTTAGTATGTTAATATTATTTAATAAAGTAATTAATATTATTTATTAAAGTACTTGAAAAATGTTTGCTGTAACTCTAAATTCCGAAGTCGCAGATGTCAGTAAATTGTAAAGGGCTCGTATCTGATTCGGAATTACATTTATCACAATAGTGTCAATATGAACATAATATGATCATCTTCAATGTATATCTTTCAACACTGACAAAATGCTCGCAGACATTTCTGCACTCAGCTTCAGGCTCTTTATGAAATTCTAAATTCCTCTTCAGCTAACTTAAGAACGTCCGGCACGTTAAAAGTTGTATTTCTTTTAGCTACTTGCACTTTCACTTGATTCCAAATCATTTCGATGCCATTTAAACCGCAACATCCAATCAATAAAAAATGAATTAATTTGTCAAACATCTGCTGACGCAACATCGTGTCGATGAAAAGTAATTAGCGTTCGTTATTTTCGAATTAAAACAACAACATATGGTCTATAAAAATTATACAAATCAGTACTGATGTATAAATAAAATTAAAATACAACTAATATTCACCACAATTTGTACAATGGATTTATACGTTAATGAAGTATTTATTCTATGAGGTAGAGTGTGACATCATAAAGGTGAATCTAAATCCTAACACAGATGAAATAGCTTGCTATATTGAAATAACATTGAGAGCAAACAACAATCGACAACAACGACGTCGTCGGCGTCCTATTTTTAGAATAATGTATTATAATAAAACATTTGATCACTTAAGGATACAATTATTTCTGTAAGGTATGTTAAAGTCGTTAGAAGTTGAGAGAAAGTGAAAATATTTGCTCTTAAGAACCTTTACAAAAAAAAATTTTGCATTTCCACAGCACCCAACAGATAGCAACCACGGCGCGTTGATATATTTTTTAGTGTGAAATCTCTCCCCAGTAGGCCTACAAAATACTCGTGCAGCAGCAGCAACCCTGCTGCTATTTTACAACCTTCATTTTAAATGTTTAAAATCATAATACGTCAATTTCATCGCATAATATACGATTTTCAATTCTTCTTCGGTGAATCTATTAATGTATTTTTTTGGTAAATAGAGCCGAAAATAAGTCGTCGAATCATCATTGCTGTACTAGTTGTACAAGATGACACAAATACGAAATTCACTGTATTTTATGAATACCTTTTTCAAATCTCACAACCTGTAGTCACAACCGAATTGCAACAGTTTACGCGTCAGTTTTGTTGACGTATAATTTCTATTGAAAGTATTTACGAATGATATGACGAACGTTCTATTACACCAAACGCTCTAATGTGAAGCGAACCTTGTTTAGGATTTAGAGGTCTATTTCATGCTGTTTTTCCTTCTTCCCCAACACTCAGAAATTTAAAAAAATGACCGATAGGGTTCGTTTTCCCTAATAAGTCTACACGTGTTCGGTTTTTCCAATAATATTTCAAAGTATTTTTCTGTTCAGCAGAACACTCAGTTTTTCATCTTTTTTTCACGTTTTTTTTTTTCAGTCAGATTTTTCACGTTTCCGATAATCAATTCACAAGAATACATGTATTCGGGTAGTCCACGTCCACAATAATCTATTTTTAAAAATCGACAGCGTGATAGCAACCTTCGTAAGAATGGGTAACGAGAATCATAAAGCAGTGTTTGCATACGCAAACACTGCTTTACGAGATCCACCTCTATTCTTTAATCAGTTCAGTAAACGTCGGCATCTCTTCTTCGACGGACGATCATCTACAACTCTCACACCCGCTTGTACGACAAATCTCTTACTCCAACGTCCCTTACCACCGGTTATTGTTGATGATGTATAGCCGAATCAGTTCCTTCTCCTGCTACCTGCAGCAAACACTGGTGGTTAAATTGCAGTAGAATAATCTTCTCAATTCATTGTATTGCAAAGAGAAGGTCAGCACGTATATGGTGGAGTTCTTTATTGTTACATTCAACAAAACGTAAACGAATAATTTCCACATTATCTAATCAGAAAAAAGCTCTTGAACGTCAGCGTGAGGTGTTGTTCCATCTATGATTGAAGACAAACTGATAATATTAATTATTTCGCACGATTATTAATACGACAACGATTACACAAACTATGGGTAGTATCGATCTTCAAACTATCAAGATATTCTTGCATACGGTTGTGAATTTCATCATAGATGGCTTTATAAATGAAAATTACTCCAATCATACTGAACCGATCAATATCTACATTTTGCCGGTCTCCATGGCCGAGTGGTAGCGCCTCGGTCTTTCATCCGGAGGTCCCGGGTTCGAATCCCGGTCAGGCATGACATTTTTCACATACGCTACAATTCATTCATCTCATCCTCTGAAGATATACCTTAATGGTGATTCCGGAGGTTAAACAAAAAAAAAACCAACATTTATATTTAAAGCGTGCAGAAAAGTTTTGGTCACAATCATAATCAGATGATTCGTCTGATTATGTTTCTGTCTGAATGGCAGGGTTGTTAAACCGTGACCCTGTCGATCCACCGCAAACCTTTTATAGTTAATTTTTTACCTGGAACCAATAGCTTTACTACATCTCGCAATATGTCTGTCCAAAATGTACTAAGAATTGTTGGAGGGGGAAGCGTTTTCATTGTTGTCCAACAACAATGATTTTGTATATTCCAATATACTATCGCGATTTATATTATCTATGTAATTAAAAATCACTGGCATCACTTCCATTAATTGGCCGTCAAGACCTTGCCTTCTTTATTCAAACAATTCAGGACGTTCTTCTAGTACCGCATAAGGATTGAATGAAGACATACTTTATCAAAGTCAGACAGGTCCCATCGAAGACGGACATTATTGTTTATTGCACAGATCACTAAAGTTTATTGCACGGAAATGATATCATTTCAAACAATGACGTAGTATTCTTTTTGACAATGTGGTCTGATGACGTTAAAGTTAGAATCAAGAATGATGAAAATGTGCACTGCGCACTCATTTATACAGACAGTTTAGACCACTTTTTTTACAATAACGATCGGCAGGACATTGCGGGTATAGGCTGGCCCAATTATTTAACATTGTACAACCGGATGTTGTGGTTTTAACGAAAGTTAATTGAACTTTATCGACAAGATATTCCAGTTAATTAATTTCAGATTCGGTAAAAATAGATGAATGCATGTATAGGCATATTAATTCTGATGTAACAAGAGGAAGAAGCAAAATGGCACAAAGTTTTGCTGATTTAAATAAAATCAATACACCACGTCAGATCATCACCAAACGTATTAACGAGTTGGAAATTGGACAGATTGATGATATTATCAAAATGAGGTTAATTATCAGATATGGTATTAGTATTTTTTGCAGTTTTCAAAACGATAATGATTCGTTTGACGTTTTTCTTCAAAGAGGTTTGCTGAACTATTAACGAAGAGGATATGAAAAATGTTATTAAAATGGAATTAAAATTGCAATATAATGGGATGAATAATAAAGCGTACGATGTGGTATCTGTAGATAAGTAATCTGAGCTACACTTTAAATATGTTAAAAAAGACCCTTTTCCGGACCACTCTAAGCCCTCATTCAGCAACGTGAACTACTGATTATTAGAGAAGATTTATCCTTTTTTTTAAACAATAGCAACACAGCTGGATGAACGCATGTCCCAAGACCTTTACCGAGATTTTTTTTGTGTACGTAAGCATACATCAAATTTCAGTATAAATTGTGCGGGGGTATAATGATAATATTTTTAAGACAGCTAATACGGGATAAGTTCCTAAAAAAGAGACAAATTCTCGAAAGGTAACGACAGCAACAATTGAAACCAAGGCAGCTAATACTCCCTCCTTAACCGAGTCTTAAATCTCAATTCAGTAACGTTCAACTGCTGTTTTTCAAACAATAGTTTAAAAGCGTAACTGGATGAACACATATCCCAAGGCCTTTACCGAGATGTGAGTGCTAATATATGCACATATCAAATTTCGGTATAAATGATGAGGGAGACTCGTCTTTTCCGCTTTTGTAAAGGTGGTAATGGTGGGAGTTAGAGAGGAGGGGGAATACTATACAGTTAATGTATCAAAGTGAAGTAGTTCATTCTGCATAGTAAACATAAAGCGCGGTTTGAATAATGGAGCTAATAAAAAAAGTAAATGTTAAAATCGGTAACAGAAATTTTTCAGCCGATTATTTCAAATTAAATTTACAATACAAATTAAAATACATTGTCGATTTAACCGATCACTTGTTCGATAAAACCGGTGATAATCTAATAATAAAAATTAACTTTGATACAACGAATTATAAAAGGTTTTATTCCGATTTCGAATGTGGGGGAAATACAATTGGTCTTATCGGTGATAAAGAAATAATACTTTCTGGTTTCCAAGATGGTGCGAATGATGAAAAGGTGAAGGCGTTCAAACCAAACAATTCGCTGAATATGTCATTAGACATTGTGACGTTAAACAGGGTTACTAAGTCTTGTTTAAAAGGTAATTTCCTCGCTGTTACCGTTTATACTGCAAATAAGAGAAAAAAAGATTCCCATCCCGCGTTACGTGTTATGGTTGTGGTGGTGGTGATGGTAGAAAAGTACTGCAATGCGATGCAATCTCATACAATACCGATGAAGATTCAAATAAATATAAATTATTTTGAATCCGATGAATATAAAAAGGTCTTCTTCCGATCGCCACTTTTTATATTATCACGTACAGGAGAAATTGTGAAATTCCCATCCCCACCACGAATAGAATTTTCTAATGTGTGGGTCTGACCACTAATTCACACTGTCTCCTAATGTATACGTACGTTGTTGATTATTGGCGTCAAGTTGTTAATGCTAATTATAACCTAGGAGAAAATTTGCAATATATAACAGAAGCTGGAGAACATATTTAGTGATGATATATTAGGCAACGTCCAACCAAAACCGAAATATATGAAAGAAAATTGTGCACTTAGCATAAATGTACCTATTCAACAAAACAACTCTACTAGATAGTACAGCGCAAATCTACCTATTGAACAACAACACGAAAGGGTTCACACAAATCTACCAATTCAAGAAAACAACTCTACTAGATAGAACCAGACCAGCAGAAGGTGTAAAAGATCAACTCTTATCAGGATCTAAAACAAAATTCCAACAAATGGAACATAATTTACAAGCTGGTTTCAATACTCAAGCTGGTACTTATGTTCTCTAATTGTGTTTTCGTTGAGTGAAGATACTGCAAAGATAGTTGTTTTTAAAACTACAACATCTTACACACAACACAAAATTACACAAAACAAAAACACTTTAAACCCTCCCATATCAATAATCAACACCAATCCTGTACGTGATAAAATAAAAAGTGGTGATCGAAAGACCTTTTTATATTCATCGGATTCAAAATAATTTATATTTGAATCTTCATCGGTATCGTATGCGATTGGCATCTCATTACAGTCGGTTCATCACATACTTTTCTACCATCACCACCACCACAATCGTAACACGTAACGCGAGATGGGAATTTTTTTCTCTTAATTGCAGTACAAACGGTAACAGCGAGTACATTACTTTTTAAACAAGACTCAGTAACCCTCTTTAAACCCCCCAAACAATAATGTACGACTGTTATTGAATGCAGTGGTTCCAAGGCCCGTAACTTGATCTGATATTGGATTTATCCATTATCAGATTTTATAACAAATGGTCAGAAGTGTTTAACAAAAAAATTTCAGTTTGTACTATGGTGGGAAATAATTAAAAAATTGGTATCAAAACCAACAAGGTTATTAAATTATATCACTGTTATTAATTAAAATTATTTTTTTGTCGACAGGATATTGCATCATCAACCTTGACACACTTACAAACACTTCAGTCGCGCGCCAACACTAGTCCGGTCAACATAGACGACGAGAGAACCACCGCTACATAGACCGTCCGCCTTCTAGTTACCGGGGACTAAAACTTCAACCTCGTTAATGCCTCCTGGTGCACAGGTCAGATCGACCAGGATCGTCCTGCTTCTAATCCTCCACGAGACGAGTTCGTCTTCGTCGTCACCGCTGCCATTTTGGTGGTGCTAGGAGGCGGGGCTGAGTGGAGGGCGGGGCCATGAACCGCCATCTTGGGAAGCCGGATGTGGGCTTGTAGAGGAGCGGGGACCAGAAAATGGCGTGATGAGGGTGATATTTACCGGGCCTATGAGAATGGGGTCTCCGGAAAAGCTTTAGTACAATTCGTACACTAGTGTTAGCCAAATCAGATCGGGCATCTTGGATCCGTCATCCAAGATGCCCCACCACCTCCATCTTGGATGACGTAATTTCCGACGCTAGTACCCCTATTTCCGTCCTACTTACGTGATTTAATACGGCTGGGACAAACCGTATCTTGTAATCGAAGTGTTACGGAATACTAAGCCTGCCTCGATTGGTTGGTTCCTAGCTTTCACTTGAAGTGTTTGCCTACATTACGACTCTGTACCCGCATTGGTTTTTCGCCTTTCATTGTTTGTTGTTCTGTTTAATTTTTGTTGGTTTGTTTGTTCGTTGTTTTTATTTTGTTGTTTTGTTTTGAAATAAAAGATGAGAGAGAGAGGGAGGGGGAGAGAGAGAGAGAGAGAGAGAGAATGAAGTTACCAAAGCTGACTTAGAGTTGATCTGCCGTCAGCAGAAGCTCCTTTCAAACTGACTGAGATACTGTCTCGTATTGATGACCTGAGGCGGCTTGTTTGCTCGACTATAATCGCGAAGCTTGAAATTAAGGAATGTTCTCAGGCGGAGTTTCTCAGAACCAGCTATTAAGGTCACTCGTCTATAGTGGAGGGCCGGAGTGGTCGACGGACTTCCGGTGGCATGGTGGAGGTTGAAGCTGGAGGATGTGGCCCACGCAGACGCCGCCTTCTGGTGGTAGATTGACGGTGTGCTAGGAGGATGTGGCCACCCAGACGCTTAATGAGAACCACGACGAGGGTGAACTTTACCGGGCCCTTGAGATCGGGGTCTTCGGAGAAGCTTTAGTGTAACTCGTACACCGATGTTGGTCAAAAAATGCCTTTTGTATTTCTCACGTTGGCGAAGGACGATGCAGCACGTAATGTGCTCCTCAGGCCTGCCTACTGGATTAGTGGCGGGTGTTGTTCATCCTCAATACTCGAGTTATACGGAGAGCATCTCGGGTTAAACTGGTCAGAGTATATGGGCAGACCAGGTGCTAGTTGACAGATCGAGCACCATCGTTTTATCTGGAGAGGTAGTTAAGGTTGGGACGGTCACTTACATCATTATTGTTGATACCGTCAAGAGGTAGGACGGATTGATTCGATGCTTTATTAAACAGGTCATTCCTGAAGTTGTGATGGCCAGGTGTGTTCATACGAGCCCGGGGGGGGGGTTAGTAATTATATTCCCGCTAGTATAATATTTTAGCAAGAGGTATGACCTCGTGGCGTATCCGGCGATGAAGGAAAGCTTCACCCGCCTCCGTATCATCCAGGAGTAATCATTCAAGGAAAGCGTGAGAACACGCGCTCCTTATCAACAACCATTCCCTGTCGGGTCGAGAGAGCGGACAGAAGGACCGCAGTCTTCTTCTAACGTCCAAGCACCCGATACACGACACCCCATGGATCCTTGTTGCCCTGTTCACGCACAAAAGTGCGCCAGGAATCCTTACGCGAGGCACGAACTGACCGAAAATACCTGGCGCGTTCTGTGCGATATTCCATCATATGGTCAACACGCCGGCTCGGACCACGCTCACGCTGGGCAACCTTCCGCAGCCTACACACAGCCACCTTCTTAACTGTAAGGGCTCGCGTCCACCATCGGGCTACTCTCTCTCGACCCCTACTATGGGATTGAGGCCTCCTCAGCCGTAATCACAGCCAGCGACAACATCTCCGCCAGGTCATCCAACTCAGGGAGATCGAAATCACGAACCAAGCCATCAAGCTCAGCCCCCAAAAGGCGTGTAAACATGGGCCAAACTGCCCTCCTGTGTAGCAAGCACCCCTGTTGCAAGAAAACTTCCAACGATGTCGAAAAGGACTAACCGATGATCACTTACGCAATCATCCATGACAGTCCAGTTCGACACCATTCCGTGAACGTACCGCCCAATCGTAACATCAATATTCGTACCACCGAAAGCCCTGCGACCGTCAACCATGCCGGCATAAGTCGCAGGCTGACCGACACAATTAAACACCTCGAAATCATGCTGCGCGATGAAACCTTCCACCATTTCTCCTTTTACATCGATCACGCTACTATGCCAGAGAATCGATTTGGAATTAAGGCACCTATTATGATAGGGAACACGCCTACCAATCGCAAGATCCCATCCCACTTTCGCAAGTGGTCTTCCGTGGGATCCCGAAACTCGAAATACGAGCTCACGACAAAAAGTTCTTCACCGACAATCGTGAACTTAACCACTACATGGTGGGTATCCGACACCTGCCTCACAAAGACAGTATCCATGTCCCTCCTGCACAGGACCACAGACATACTCTCACTCTCGACATAAAATTTCCTCCAACCACCGAAACCTGGCAGATCACCCTGAATAATAGAGGGGTGCGGCAGTAATACTACATCTAGGCCACGACGCTCAACCGCCTTCCCTAATTCAGCCATTACGATGTAGGCACCTTGGGCCTACATCGTACAATAACCTGTCCAAACTTAACAATGGAGAACGCGGAAATAAAACTCGACAGCTCTCACAAAGCATGGACATTCCTTATTGGTGACCGAGGCCCCACACGATTTGCGCAACCGCTTACAATTAGCGCATGTAGGAGCGTCAACCCTACGGGGACACGCCTCACGCTTATGGCCCTCGTCACCACAGTGAGCACAGACCTCTTTATGCGGACAAAACTTTGCCCTGTGGCCATATCTTCAGCACTTAAAGCATCTCTGAATATTGATAAACTCCTTGACTCTACACGAGCCGAAGTCTATATAGACCCTCCCCCTGGGCCTTAAATGTTTCGAACAAACTATGTTCGACCTCAAAAACATCATTGATAAGAGCGGGTATCTCTTTTACCGGTCTTAAATACCAGCCAACAATTCTGCCCAAAGGCAGCTTCGTCCAAGCTGGTATTCAGTTCCCTCCTACTTGTGAGAACATCCTCATCGGAGAGTACCCTATCAACGTCGTACACTATCATCCGCGGCCTTCGTGCACGCCTTTCGTCAACGGTCACCGGCAACTTATTAGCAGCCGCAAATTCTGAGATCAGCCTCAGTGTCTCTTTATCATCTGCGATAAAAACTAGCCCCTTCTTAGTTTCCTTTATATTTCGGATCTTCAGATCCTTCTTACTCTCCGCGAGGGCGACCTGCTGGTTGCAGTAATAGAGCCCTCCGCCCTATTAAAAAACCCCACTTCGGGTCGTCGAAAATTGCTAGCCTCCCGCCCGCACATCACATCAGCATACCGCATCTACTGTTCCTGGGGTGGAGCGGGTGCCTCAACAACCTGTGTCTCTTTTAGCCGTGAGGCCATACTTGGATGGGACTCTCATACCATTACCTAGGCGGCAAATACCTCCTGCCAAATCTGCAACCGGAGCATAACCCTACCGGACTCACCCAGCGATACGCTGGGTGAGCCCGGTCTCCTCTCGGTTCGTAAGGGTCAAGGGGATGACCTCCTCCTTCGAGTGCGGGCAGAGGGACACTGCGGAGCGGCTCCGTAGGGAGATTGCAATGATGATTAAAGGTGTTATGACAACATTGGCAGGAAGAAAAGGAAGATGGGTCCATTTTCTTATCAACAACGTGGATACCTTCACCACTGAAGAGGGGTTCGTGAGAGATCTTCGTCGTTTTACGAGGGACTCCGTGACACCTAACATACTCTCCATGAGGCCGGCCTACCGAGCTACTCAGGTGGTGGTGCTGGGCCTGCCACATATCCTGGCCAAGAAACTGTTAAATAACAACCGGGTACAGATCGGGTGGCCTGTAGGGTGATGCGACGGTTGTTGTAGGAACGATGCTTCCGTTGTTGGGGTACGGAGTCAAGTTTTGTGGTGGCCTGGACGGGACTGGCCAATGCTTTAATTGTGGGAAGTCAAGTCAAGAAAAACTGCCAAAAGGAGGCCCGTTGTGCATCATGCAACACCCTCGGCCACGCTCAATGGGGGCCAGGGTTGCTGGGTTGCACAGCAGAAGTGGAGAGTACACGCTGCGAGTGTGGAACTACGGAGGCCCTGGCACGGGACAGCCTCGTCTAGGAGGAGTGGGACAATCCGGCGACCCATCGTCAATGAGCGGACGGGGACTCCTGGCGGAGCCACAAGGTAGGAGTAAAGTTCCAGTGGAGGTTCGGTGGAGGATCCCTTCGGGGATTCTTCCGGAATCCCCCAAAGGAGGTGAAGGCATTGTAAGACCGGAGTCCCGGTGAGTGGACCCCTTAGGGGATCTCCTTACTAGAAGCATGGCAAGAAAAGACAGAGTCCTGGCTGCATGGGTGGGGCCTTGGAAACAGCATAGCCGTCCTAGGGTTATTGCCTAGGTGGTTTGAGTCAATGGCACCTCCCGTAACTGTCTTTATGCTTGAGTGCAGGTCCGGCTCTGAGGGGTGGGGCAAATAAAGGCGAAGAAAAAAAGGTAGTATGTACAATTAGTATGCACTACTATTCTCTAACAATTATAATATTAAAATCTGTCATAGAGTAGTTATCATTTCTACTATACTATTCCCCCTGCTTTGAAAAAATAATTAAGTCTATAACATCCGCCTTAATAGAATTATCTCGTTAATTCAAACATCTGCCTCTTTTTCTGTCCCTGATTTCATAAAAAAACATTACACCAAATTTTCTACAATTATGATTTCAAAAATTCTCTTTTTATACAATAACAAATAATTTCGAAATAAGATAATAAAATTTTCTTTATTAATTTTTGCTCTCCTTTAAGTGATGAGATAATTTGAATACAACAAGACCACAACAGATTCCTAAGATAAGAATTTGTTTTTACCAATAACAAATTAATTTCATTTAGAAAAATCAAAATCAACAACAAATTAAAATTAATTCAAACATTATTTTGTAAATAACTCATCGGTAGTAAAAAATTAAGGACTTTTTCAACATATTTATTTTTTCTCAATAAAAATATTATTCATAGGTTAGACTAGGCAAAATACTATATATTTAATCTGAGTAATTTGTAAAAATATAATTAGCTTGAAAATAAGTGAAGTTCTGAACTACTTAAAAGTACAATGGTTGTCAAAAGATAACAGGTAACGAGGCTAAGTTTTTCTTCAGTCATATTCGAAAACAAAGTAAATATAAATATAATAAAATATATATATGTATAAATATAAAAAACTAGAGTTCTTCTTAAATTGAAAAAGGAAAAACATTTACGATGATAAATTGAGTAAAAGTTTGACTACGAACTTCAAATAATAAAATATGAGAAACAATTTACAAGACAAAACTGATAGCAAGTTGAACTGTGTTTCCGTGTTCTCATTTTCTACATATATTTCACCTACAGAATCCAAAAACAAATACTGTCAAGTCTTCCTTCAAACAATAAGATAAATGTGAACTTAATGGAGATCTATGTTATGGGGGTGCGAGAGCCAATGTGCTTATGTATGTATAACATATTCAGAAACTTGCTTCAACAGTTGCTCAGGTTTATTTGGTTTTCCTACTTTTATAATAAAATAAATAATTTTAATTAATAAAAAATTAACCATCCATATATAGATTTTCTTTTATACAAAGATAAAAATAATTTAAATCTCAAACATGAGAATAATATTTTTAATACTTTTCATAAATATGGTATACAGGCTTAAGCCATTTAACATTCACTACTACTATTACATATTAAATGAAATTAATGTGGTACAAAATAATAAAGATAATATTTACTTAATAGGAGTGTAATTAAAAAAATTGGAAATGAAAATGAGTACTTCGATCTGATATTTGAATGTAAAATTTCATTTTAAAACCTATCACAGTTTCTTCTGGAAAAATAAATTTTTTTATGTTTCAAGACCATGCAGTCTTTATCAAGGATTAGATGGTATAGGTGTTGCAAGATTCAAACTAATCGTACGGCGTTAGAATATGTCAATGGTTTCTAATCGTCTACACTACTTACAAAATGAAGAAATTAAATGTTAACGTGGCAATTACTGTATTTAAAACTAGCCATTCATTCTCTTAACAGTAAATCTCGTTTTGTATTGAATTTAATAAATCGAGCTGTTAAACGTAACCGGAGACAAAGTAATTATTCAAATTCATACAAACCGTAATTGTCAATCACGATTGTGGAAGGTTTTAGCCAGGTGCAAAAATAATCTCTCTGTACAAGCGACATCGTAAACACCGTTTCAGGGAAACCAAGAATAACTGACTGACGATTATTAACAAAGGTTTATTGTCACTAGAACCCTTTTTTGCTTTTTTCATATTTTAATAGTCCGTGCAGGATTAATAGTTCATATTTTAACAAGGAGTCCGAGCAGTAAACAAAAAAAATAAATAGGTTTATCGTAAACATACCCAAGATTAAGAATTTTATATTATACTGATGCTGCACAATAACAGGAGAATCTTACAGAAACTAACGCACACTGAAACGAACTGAAAATGGTGACTGTATCAGGTGTAGGGTAGATCACGTGTAGAAAAAGGCGTTAGAAATTGACCGTTCTCCTCCATCGTACACCACACCATAGTCTTCCTGACTGAAAACAATTTTATACCAAATACGTTGATGAAAGACCGAAATATTTGCTTATATTATTAAAAAATCGCACCTTCGTCGGTATATATCGATAAACAGAGATAAGTTCTGGTGAGGATGAAACGATAACTAAATATTAAAAAAAAATCACCCACTAACAATCTCTACGGCAGACAAATTAAGAAAAGCCCTCGTAAAAAAAAAGGAAGTTTAAATTTAAGCCAAACATAATCTACACTCGCTAACCTCGTCTAATTAACATTAAGTATACAAATGATATATATAAATGTTATTATCCAAAACTGGATGCTCTTAATCGAATTCACCGCATTTATACACATTTAATCAAATTTTCAGCAATTTATAAATTGAAAGGGCCTATCAGGATAAACAAAATTTGTTAACCGCATGGATGAACGATTACGATACAAATAAAAAATGGTCAAACGGTTTGTCATTTTATAGAAATATTTTTATTCATCTTTCACCATAAGCGCGTGCTGAATGTCGAGATACACCGGCGAACGTCCGAATAATCAAATATTTCGGTCTTTCGCCGACGTATTTGGTACGTGTCGACACTCGACGGAAAATATCGACGTTTACCAGATATCGGTTTTTCACGGTGAAAATATACAAGAAGAAATCCGATACAATACACTATATCATTTCCAACAAAAAAGGACACATATTAATTTTTTGTTTATTTAGACACCGTCGACCAAAACATTCGATAAACCACTTTTTAAGGAGGAAAGAAAATTTTAAGATAATCTATAACTCACATTTCAATTACTGTAAAAATACATTTTCTAACTTGTCCGAATAGCACAAATTTATTCAAAATTTGCTCGGCCGTTTACCAGTCAACTCTCACGGTCGAAAAAAAAATTAAAAAACGGTTAAATAAATATAATCATCAGAAGCTGAAAAAAAAAATTACGAAAAGACTCATCGTTCCAACAGAAACTACGTTTTAATATATTGAAAATTTAAGTACACATTCAAAACGGAATGTGAAGTTATAAATCAAAGTTTGTTCAGTTTTTATATAATATAAGATGGAGTACGAAATATTAAGTACATAAACCGAACTTTAAAGAAGTTCGGTATAATAAATAATGAAGAAATGATTGAAATATGACAGCCGAGTAACAAAAAACATCTGAATAAATGAATAATTCAGTCGATGTTTAAGGATGATATTAAAAAGAGAAAAGCTTCAACTTTTTAAATGAAGCATTAAAATGATATTTCATCTGTAATTTTTATCCGAAGATAATACAAATAATTTTACGGTAAAACGATTACTCCTTTGTTATAATATTAATTATTAGGATAATACTTTCAACATTTTACAGAGAAACTAATTTAATAAGAACAGCCGACAAAACAATAACATCTTATATTCTGCGATTAAAATTGTGCTACGTAGCTACGAAAACGGTATTCTGCAATCACCGTTGGCCTAATACATGTGCCAGAAATAAGTCCATACAATTTACACTTCGTGCGTAAAATTGACGACCGAGCTAATCTAATCAGGCCTGTTGTTCGGCCTACAAAATTAACACTTGATTAAATAAGCTGTGAAACAATAAAATAATTTACTATCGATTAAATAAAGTTTTATCCGGATTAATTACGCAACATTAGTATTAGTGTCACCGTCGATAAATGGAATGCTTTATTCGTAAAATATTATAAAATTCAGTTCCATTGACATAAACTGATCTATCAATATATACTCGTTTCAAAAAAAAAAAAAAAAGAAATGGAAATGGAAATGTTTTCTTTGTTTTTAAGTCGCAAGTAATTATTCCAACTTACTTTTAAACGTACCAGAACGACAAATTATAAAACACACCGCAGGAAGCGAAAAATAAGCACGAAACGATTTATAATACTAATATATGAAGTCGATGTTACAATTAAAAGTAACCGACACTCGTGGTTATGACAAAAATTAATCGAGAAAATTACGAATTACTGTGGCAGTTCCTTTAAACATTGCTGTACCTCATATATTTCAATATAACAGTAAAGTGACTATCACAAGTTTGATCTGTCATGTCCACACATTAAACATTTCGCAGATGATGGATACCTTAATCGTGAGGCACAAGTGTAACTGTTGAAGAAGGTTATCCGATAGGTTTTGAAGGATTGATGAAGAGGTATGTATCGACATATCGAACGGTATCGGTCGAGGTCTATCGACAAAGGTGGAGATTATGTCGAAGAAAAAAAATTGTCTTCAATAGATATATATAAAATATTTATTAACTTCCCCGTTAACTAGATCAAGTTATTATACTTTAAAAACTGAAAGGTAATCTTTGAAAGAACCATCAGGGCGAATTCGATGAAGAAAACACAATGTTTAAATTTACAGTGCAAATTTGTGGAGAAAAAAAAATGTTTCAGAGAACGATTAGAAATGACAGCCAACGAAGACAACCGCACAGCAAAAAGAATATAATGGTACAGCTTAAAGAATATTTAATGTACAATATGTATGAATACATGTGTAGAGCGATATAGAAAGATAGAGCAGAAGGAAATGCGTCAAAATATGTCATTATTAAATTACTTGTTCATAATAAAACTACGTTTACAAACATTATCTTATTATAAACTATAAAAATACATATATAAAAAGTATTTTTCCTTTAAAATAATACTACTAGTCATTTGCAGATTAGGTGAAGTAAACGGTTACGCAACAAAACTAATTTCCGGGTATTAAAACTATCCGTTCTAACAATATGAACCAAACAATTTTAATAATAAAAGATTACTAATATAATCGTTAAACTCTCCTAATCGAAGCGTTAACCCTATTTAACATTTATTAAGGTGAAGGTTATTAATTTATACCATAAATTAATGAATTATAGGTTTCTTAACTATCTAATTCATATTTTGATAAACGATTAAACTTATGTCGATATCTAATTTGTATAGCATTATGACATCGTCAAAATAATTAATCGAGAATATTAAGTAACCTATTTATTCGATAAAAATGTTAAATAAATGCTTCGAATAACTACTTAATACGTTGGCGTATGCATTAACTGAAATGATATAAATAATATGCCGAAGATCGTTTCAATTTTTTCAACATCAGATGCAACACAAAGACTACGAAGATCAGAATAAGTCGTATTAAATTTTCGATAAAGTTGTAGTATAGCGGCTAATTATTATTTTCATTCTCACAAGAATACGCAATCGGATTATAAAGTGATCGTTATCCGGACAGAAGTTCTAACAAAAAAATACTTTACCTCCACCATTTACGGTACTCCAAACAACTTAATTCCCAAAATCAGATACACTGTACCTGTATTGTTACACCTAGTACAGCATCCTGAACTATTCGTTAGTCGGCACGGTAATCTAAAGCGAAGCTAGATTGTTTTATCTGTATAAGCACCAGTACAGCTTATTTAACAGTCAGTATCGGATGCATTTGAAAGGAAAGAGATCGGTCACCTATTGCGTACTCTAATCACGGTACGCGTTAGAAGTTATTGTGAGGATTAGGCTTTTATAACTAGCTAGTAGGAGTACCGATAACGATCAGACTGGTCATACGTTCGATAACATCATACATATCCTTTAACCACTTTATATATATATATACACACACACACGCGCGAGGGCGCCCGCGCGTTGTAGGTGGTGTGCGCGAGCGCGCACACCACCTACATCAAATAACGGAAAAGATACGCTACCTCTGTAATTTTATATTAATCGTCTATCTTTGCGGTTATAATTATCGTAAAACGTAAGTTTTCATAGTTTACAATCTACAAATCATGAATATGTCACTAGAATAAAGGAAATTCTTTGAAATGAAAGAAGTAGACCTTAAATTTACTTTAAAAGTCGATTGCAGTATAGAATGGCGATTAATGAAATCAAACAAAGTAAGAGTAAAGTTGCAATCGCTAAATATACGAACCCAATGTACTATTCAATATTTGAAGGCTTCAATAAGATAACATAAAAATTCAAAGTCCATTTTGATAAAACTCAAATTGGGTGGATGTGATAATAATACGTTAAATGGCAAAAGAACAACTGAAGGCAAACGTTGCAGTGTAGAGATTATCAGATGTAAAGCATAGAAAAATATATATAACATAAACAAAATAATTAAACATAACATAAAAAAATACATAATTTCACAGAAAAGCTTGGGTTTCAAAATCCTCTGAAATAACATTTCCTGACTTTTTCATCAGACAAGCAGAAAACAAATGTATATTAGGACGGACCATAAATCATCTTCACTTATATTGCCTGCATTTTACGGAATACATTCGATAAGAGCAGAAATTATATACCTGGAACTAGATATGGACTTCAGCTATTAATATAAAGAAAAATTTAATTCGTATGTTTTCTTTTTAGATATTGTTTCTAAAATAATTTATAATATAATTATTATATTATTTATAATATATTATAGTATTATATTTATATGTATATAATTTATAGGCAACTAAATAAATAATATGTTAAATAACATTATTTTCGTATTCTTTAGTAACATTAGTAAATGTATAGTCCCGGGTTAGAATCCCGGTCAGGCAGAGCATTTTCACACGCTACAAATCATTCATCTCATCCTCTAAAAAAATATGTAACAGCGATCCCGGAGTTTAAAAAATGTATAATATATGACAGGAACCAAACTGCAACAGTAATAATCGAAAAACATACAAAAGAAGCTGTAATAAAGAAGGGAGTACGACAAGGATGTTCCCTATCCCCGTTACTTTCTAATCTTTACATAGAACTAGCAG